>JACGDI010004807.1:97227-114014 GCA_014898725.1 Jacaranda copaia | reverse complement strand
GTAAGCATTATGTTTCGCAACTTTGATAACCGAGTATGGCCCTTCCCATTTTGGTTCAAGCTTATCCACGTTTTTGGAGACCTCCACTTTTTTAAGTACTAAGTCTCCAACGTTGAAGTGACGCTGTCTAATCTTCTTGTTATAAGTTTGGGCTATCCTCGACCTATAACGTTGCATTGTATTATAGGCCTCCTGCCGTCGCTCGTCAATTATTTCGAGTTCCAACTTTTTTTCTGATGTGCTCTTTAGCGGATGGTAGTAGATGACTCGAGCAGTGTGCTGGATCAACTTTGAAGGTACTTGGTCTTTTCCATGACGGGGGGTTGGGAATCATTTTCTGCCCAGATCCCTGGGCTATGCCAGGTGGCGCAATCTCCTATTTTTTTGGATAGTCATATCAGTAGGAGCTCGCTCCTGCCAGAGTTGTTGGCAGGGTTGCCAGAGTTGTTGGAAGCGGTTACATCCATTAGCAGCAGTCACATCAGCTGCCACGTATAATCATTACCGAGAGGTTCAACTTGTCTAACTTGCAATCGGAGGTCGATTCATATCGATCAGACTTGGATGATAAGGCTTTGAAAGTGGCCCTCAAGTCGATACGGGTTGATCACGGGGCTTATCATATGGGGTCGATACAAGTCGACCAGACTGACATGCCTCTAGGCTTCATAGGCTGTCTCTTCTGAATCTGGGCCTACTGGATTATATTGTATCAAGTTGGGCCTCGTGGGCTATCTCATTTGAAGTTGGGCCTATTGAGCCTGTTAGGCTATCCCATATCAATATTATTTCTATATTTACATCCATTTAAATTTTTGAATATTTAGGTATGAATACGAATTTGACGAATATTTAAAAATAATATCTGAATTCGTGTCCATCTAATATCGGTCGAATTCGGATATATTCTTGTTCGATTATAATTATTAAAATGCATTCATATTTGACTAAAATGATCCATATTCAAATTTTTTTTATATTTATCTTTAATGATAATTATTTAGATATCTATTTACGAATATCTATATATGTGAATCTATGAACCTATAACAAATATATATTTTAATTAATAGAAGAAATTATACAATATTATTAAAAGAAAGCAATCAAACAAATAGCATAATTTTTAATTAATAATTAATTTCATAATTAATTATAAGTACTAATTAATATTAATAATGGTATTTAAGTGTATTAATTATAGAGTCAACCAATAATAATTATGTTAATTAACTTTATTCTTCAATTTTTTTCAGTATTACAATAATTTTTTAAATTTATTCTTTGATCTTCGCAATTCTTCAATTATAATTTACATATATAAACATATATAGATTATGAGATTTTTATTGAAAAATATATATATATTATATTATTTAATAAATATATACTCGGAGCAAATATAAAACTGATCAGATATGCATTTATCATATTTGTATTCGTTTGTAATTAAATATCTACTAATTAAATACGGATAATATCCAATTTAGATGAATGCGAATAAATTTTGTGCAAACATATACGAATGCAAATAATAAATAAATTTTCGATTATCCATTTACAGTCCTATTATTCCCTTCAATTTCCCATAGATGATGCCAAAATAATGCTACTCATAAGTGGAGCGAGGTTCTTTCTAGAAATAGTAGAGTATTGGTTTGTCTTCTTGGAAACATGCACAGAGATATTTGCTCTTCTCAAGAGTTCTTCTATTTTGAGAAATTTTGTAAATGATTTCTTATGTCCCATTTCTCTCAGACACTTGATATTTATAAATTTAAACTTGAGAGGTTTAGGCCCATTAGGGTTTTTCTTGCCTTTTTGGGAACTTGGTTTGTCCTTTAGACTTCCGGGCTTATGTACCTAGTTGATCAATCATTAGGGTTGATTTATTTTTTTAGTTAAATTATCAAAATACCCTTAAACCCAATTTTAATCACATCAAGTGTTTTTCTTGAATTTCAAAAAAAAATCCTGAAAGTAATTTTCCACATGAGTTATCTTAAGCATCTAAAAAGCATATTAGAAGAATATGAAGCACTGACATGAATTAAGCACTAAAGAATTATAAGGAAAGTATATATATGTCACTTAGATAATTAATACAATATTAATTCGGCTCACCTTACATCTAACTTTTGGATTCATGAGGGAACAAGGGGGTAAGCTATTCAAACAATTGGTTTATATTTGATATTACAATAGTTTATTGTTGGGGAAGGAACTTATATGATAATTTATGACTTTGTTGCATGATTTGATGTATGCTTTTGTGATAATTTGGATATGACAAATATGTTGAAATATATGTGAAAATCAAAGTTTAGCATGATTACTCAGGAAATGTCTTTCTCAAAATTGGATTTTTTGTGCTTTATATGGCTATTTTTATTTTATGCTTTATTTCACTTCATTGGCATTTAGATGAAGCCCTTAAATTACCTATGACTATGGGACTTGATTTGGTGACCGTAAAATAAGTCTCACCTAATCGTGATCTTAAAATTTTCAAGTCATAAGATCTTAAAAGACAAGGCATCTAAGATCCGGATAAACTTGCACTAACAATACAGAAATTCAAAAGTTAGAGATTGCTCCATTTTATAAGAAACTATATGAGCTATGAGTGCATGTTAGTGGATACCTCATAAAAAACAAAGCACTGAAGACCCACTTGAGAATCCACAAGATAGCCGTAGTAGCAAGTCGGTAGTGGCTAGTTCTCTTGCTTATGCTAGTATATATTATTAGTCCTTTGACCTAAAGATCCATGGAAACTTTGTATTCGCTCCTCATGCTTTGACTCTTCCTTGACCACCTAGCTAGTGTTTTGGGTTGAAATTAGGTATGAGCTACTTGGCATAGAGGTTTGTGAGATCTAAAATGGAATCCGACTCCTCACTATTGTGAAGGACGAGTGCATCTCATATGTATTCTATAATGATTGATTCCCAAAAATTCTTGCACAAAGTGGTGTGATAATTTGGAAAATGAGTTTTTCAAATGTGAGGTCACACAATGGGATCGAACATTAAGAATAGAGACATAGTATTCAGGCTATTGGGGAGGTGACAAATATTTTGTCCTGGGCCTCTTTCAGGAAATAAGAGATGGAATGACTGTATTTGCATAGCACACATAGAACAATGATGGTACTCCAGAATATTCCTTTCAGCCAATTAGTTGAGCTCTATGGGTTTGAGATTGGACATCGACCATGGAGATTGGATGCTCTTCAATTAATAAGATTAATTGAATTGTGTTGATTAGTTTAAAAGGCGTTTTAAACTAAAATGAATATAAGATATTCAAAAATTACAAGGAGTTGTGAGCTCATGTTTATGAATGGTAGAACCTATTTGGTCACACAAAATCTAATTAGCTTCCTAATTGATGGAGAAAATCTTCTAAGTGTTAGAAAATCAACTCCTAATGGACCGATTTATAGTGCTAATTTTGAAGGTCATTTTTGGCTTGATTAATTTAAGTGTTAAATTAATCAATTAATTTAAAGAGTTAAATTATATCAATAATTAAGGAGTTAATTATTTGGTGCCAACATGATTATCAATTGGTCAAATTAACTTAAAGAGTTAAGCTAAAAAATTGAGCTTAAAGAGTTAAGCTAGTTGACTTAAAGAGTTAAGTTAAAAGATAATAAATTAAATTAAAGAGTTTAATCTAATTAATCGGAAGAATAAATTTTTGAGGAAAAATTCAAATGAAGAGTTCGTTTGAAATAGTATCTTAATTAATTTAGAATTAGATTTCAAATATAATTAAAATGCACATAAAATTCAAATGAGATTTGAATTTAATTTGCCACCTTAGCACCCTACTTAGCCGTCCCTCCTCATGAAATGTGTGATGTCACCTTGGTATTACACCATTCAGCATCTATATGTAGATATAGAGAGAGGATCGGCCAAAAGCATCACACCAATTGTGAAGAATTAGATTTTTTGCAATTTTCCTCCAAAAACCATTGCAAGCATTGCATTCATGTATTGAAAGCTTTGCTCTCTTCTTCTTCTTCCAACCTAAAATCAACGTCCACCATTATTGTCTCTCTGGTCTTACTCCAATTTATAGACTACAGATTTTGGAAGATCTAATTAGTGTGTGGATTATAACAACAGAGGCAAACAAGAGAGTTTGCTTGTTTTGGAGATCCACCTGCACAGAGTCAAATTTGGTGAATTTCTCTAGGAAAATTCAAAAAGCTTTTTGATCCGAAATTTTTACAGAGTTCTTCAAGGTGTTGAAAAGATCCAATAATTTTCTTGAAATTTTTGGAGGCGTTTTGGTTGGGCGATATTTGCACTCTTCCAACTGCGCCAGTTGTAGATAGTTTCTGGAATTGTGAAGAGTTCACAAGTCTCTCCTTGGATTTTTCTTTTCAAGGTAATGCTCTCACCAAATCTAAATTCCTAGCATGATTTGATCATTGTTATGCTTGTAAGCACTAGTTAATTTCAAGCTTTCAAAGTTTTGATAATTGGATCCTAATACCTTACTTGCTTTCACATCACAATTCGAGATTGTCTCAAGATTCAATTAAAGTGTTTATGATTTTATGGCTCATGTTCATGGTTTTATAGGGATGTGACATGACATGAAATGCACTGCTGGTATTGTTTTGCATATGTTTTGTAGGGATGTAAACGGAACGAATATATTATTTTTATATTTGTATTCGTGTTACTTTTCAAATATTCAGACATAAATACAAATTTGATGGATATTTAAAAATGATATCCAAATTTGTATTCGTTGGATATTGGTCAAATTTAAATATATCCATATTCGAGTATAATTATTCAAATGCATTCATATTTAATTAAACTTATATGTATTCGAATTATTTTTTTTTAATTTCATATTCAATGATAATATAACAACAAATTTCTTTATCTAAAATTTATAAATTACAAGACATGAAAAAAACTGTACAAATAAAATGAAATTGAAACTTGTTAATCAATTGTGAATTCAATCTCTAATCTAATTCTCTGATTCTTTCTTTCCAAATATGATCTTAAGTTAATGAGCTTCGTGAAAAATACCTTGAATGTTGTGGATCACCTTAAATTTGATTTGAAGAAAAATAGCGCTAATCTGAGGACTTCATACCTTGATCTCGAATCAAATGCCAAAGTATATAAGCTCTATAAAGAACATTTAAATGTCATGGATCTCCGTAAATTTGATTTGAAAAAAAATAATATCAACCTGAGGGCTTCGCACCTTGATCTAGAATCAAATGCCAAAATATATAAACTCCATGAAAACTGCCTTAAACATCGACGATCTCTTTGAATTTAACTGAGAGAATTGTTGAACTTCTTTAATGCTCTTTTCACTTGCTGGAATTTATGTTGTGTGTTGAATGGATTTTGTTCACCCTCTTTATATAGATGTTTGATGGGAGACTTTCAGATTGATTGAACTTTTTTCAAAATTATCTCTTTGATAAGATAATATCAAGCATCAAGAGATAATATAAAATTATCAAAGATCAAATATCAAGAAACAATACCAAATATCAAGAAATAATATCATATATCAACAGATAATATCAAATATATTTAATTTCATTGGTTTATAGATATAAATAATCATCTTTGACACTTATTAATATTTCATTTAAGTATAAAATAAATACTAGAATATTAATTAAAATTAACTACTTATTCTTTGGAATTACATTTAATAAATTTTCAAGAAACAAATAGAAATTTTAAATTAATATTTAGCATATTATTTTACATGTGTCACTTCTCCATTAGCTAAAAATTGATGTGTCTACATATAATTATTTAGACATCTATTTAAAAATATCCAAATATGTGAATCTATGAACATATAAGAAATACACATTTTGAATTAATAAAAGGAACTATGCAAATTCATTGAAAAAAAATGCAATCAAATAAATAGCATAACTTTTAATTAATAATTAACTTTATAATTAATTATTAGTACTAATTAATATTAATAAGGGCATTTAACTATATTAATTATAAAGTCAACCAATAAGAATTATTTTGATTAACTTTATTCTTCAATTTTTTCTCTATATTAAAATAATTTTTTAAATTTATTCTTTTTTCTTCCTAATTCTTCACTTATAATTTATATATACATATATGGATTATGAAATTTTTAATGAAAAATATAAATAATATATTATTTAATAAATATATATTTGAGAGCGAATATTAAATGGATCAAATATGCATTTATCATATCTGCATCCATTTATAATCGAATATCTACTAACCGAATATGGATAATATCCATTTAAATAAATACAGATAAATTTTGTGTAAACGAATACAAATAGGAATGGTAAATAAATTTTTAAATATCCATTTACAGCTCTAATGTTATGTTACTCTTGAGAATGCTCTTCAGAAGATTTGTTACCCTAGAGGGACATTGTAGGAATGTTTAATTTGGGTCTAGATTCCAAAGTTTTCTTAACGGTATCGAGCTATTAGTTAGAAACTTTTGACTTGCACCTCACATAGGGAATCTGGCCTCACATTTGTAGGAGGTTAGCTGCGTGAGTGTCGCATAGGTATGGAACCGGTCATGCCATTCGTTTTGTTTCATCTGATTAGGTCACTTGGAATTAGGAAGGATAAGAATTTCATTTATTTTTATAACTGGAGTGATAAGGTCAAAGATCCTCCAACAGCTTATTGTGAAATTCATTCTTATTATTTTATATTTACTTTTGGAATGTAACATAAAGGATTGATGCAAATTGATTCATTATTGGAAAACTATGTCAATCATTTTGTTCCCTTTGAGACTTAAAAACTTCTGCAAATGGATGTTGAGATTTTCTGAAGTCTCCCCATTGGTACGAGACAAAGTTGGGATAAATCATTTTTCAGAATCTTAAAAGAGTTGCGAAATAATTTACGTTGATGCTTGGCCCTTTGCAAGAAAAACTATCCAGTTCTTGAATTAAAAATGACATGGTAGAATGATATGTCTATTTCATCTCGTGGTCGGCATGAGAATATGTTTTAACTCATTCATCAGCACATGAACTTACAAAGTCATTTGGATTTATGTTTGTTGTATTATTCTTTTTGTTCTTTGTCCTAAAAGAAACAAGTGATGGTAGAAATTTAAATCGCGGTGTATGAGATACTTAATTTTGTGGATGTATATAAATACACAAACTATGATCTATTAAGTTTTTCATGTAAATTATAAGTATGAATTTTCAAGTGTGATGATAAGTGCGAAAAGTTGAAGATCATTGTTTATGAAATTTTATTTAATGATTTTTGAAGAACAATTTGATTTTTAATTTTTTTGAGCTTAATTGGAGTAGTACATGCCTCTTGTGGAGCTACAAACACAATATGATATTTTAAATATAATAAATAAGTTAGTTACATTAAAATAAAATTTAAAAAAGTAAACTAACAATCGTTTAGAATTTTTTTAATTTAATTAAAAACTAAAAGTTTAATAATTCAAAATTTAGTCAAAATTACACAATTATGAACCAATATCATTGTACTATTAGATTTGTCAACAAAGTATAAATACAATCTTTCAACATTTTATTTGAAAAAAGAACTTATATTATGTTATCATATGATAAATAATTTTGCATGTGCTTCGCAACACATAATATATGTGTGTGTATATATATATATATATGAAAGTAAAATTATTTTTATTCGGATAACTTAAAAATTCAAAGAGTGTTCTATAAGTACCAAATTATGAACTCCTATTACAAATTTTCGCACTATAAATTTAACTCATATCCTAATCAGCATAATAATATATATGGTATTCCTCTTTTCTGTTTATTTTAAAGTTTAGTGCTATGCATCGTAACCATACTATTTAATAAATTATGTTGCCGATAAATATTTTATAACTTGTTTATGTATAAACTATTTTCCTCCGAACTCAAATTCAAGATCCACATGGACCACAAGTGATTTTTTGATAAATCTTTGCTTCATGATCGATGAGGGTCCGTTGCGTTTCCTTACTCGGCTGATTTTGAGATGTCTTACAATGAACAAAAGGAAGTCTGCTGTAATTAAGTCTGGCAGGCGCTTTTATTCTTGCACAATGTACTTGAAATCTAATATATATGGCATTTTGATCATATTTGAGCTATATATGTATACATACAGTGTAGAATAGAATGAATTTAGTTACCAAAAACACAGTAAATTGAAACTATATTTATATATAAAATATAAAATTCATTACACCATAAGAATTAACTCCTAAGAATGACAAGAAATAAAGATATCAAAAAACAGTTAACAAAATTGAAGCATAATTAGAAATAGTAAAACAAACAAAACACTGCATGCCATGCATGTTTATGTTCTACTACAACTCATCATGAGTACTTGAGCTTGCAGACTTCTTTATTATAGGATTGCAGACGGCTTCCAACTCTTCAATCTTCTCATCAAATTCATCCTTATCCGCGTTTTGATTATCATCTAACCATTCCATAGCATCTTTCAATGCGCTTTCAACCTTTTCTATGTCATCAGCCTCAATATTGTCTGCAAACTTATCGTCGCTGATTGTACTTTTGATGTTAAAAATGTAGGTTTCAAGTTTGTTCCTGGCCTCAATTTTGTCTTTGATCTTCCTGTCTTCCTCAGCAAACCCTTCTGCCTCTTCCACCATCCTTTCAATCTCTTCTTCAGTGAGACGTCCATTATCATTGGTAATGGTAATGGTAATGGATTTAGACTGCTTGGCTGCTTTGTCTTCTGCAGTCACGTGCAGTGTGCCATTTACATCAACATCAAAGGTTACCTCAATATGGTGAACTCCGCTACAAGAAAATTAATCAAATATCATATATATCATTGCATTCCAAGAATTATTTGATAATCAAAGTTTATCATCAATCATTGCTTGCTAATTATTTACCTTGGAGCAGGTGGGATGCCAAACAACTCGAACTTTCCAAGTTGGTGACAATCTTTAACCAACGTCCTTTCTCCCTGATAGACCTTGATTGATACTGTGGTTTGCTGGTCTTGATAAGTGGTGAAAACTTGTGACCTCTTGGTCGGAATCGGAGTATTTCTAGGGATCAACTTTGTCATAACTCCACCTACTGTCTCAATGCCAAGACTCAGGGGAGTTACATCGATCACTAGAACTTTTTTGGTTTCATCCCCGCCTTCCCCTCTGATAATTCCTCCCTGCACAGTAGCTCCATAGGCAGCCTCATCTGGATTCACACCCATATTTGGTTCCTTACCATCAAAGAATTCCTTCAATAGCTATTGCACCTTGGGAATCCGAGTGCTCCCTCCCACTGATACAATCTCATCAATATCCGATTTCTTCAAATTAGCGTCCTTCAGGGCCTTCTTTACTGGATCCACAGTCTTCTTGAATAAGTCCACATTCAAGTCCTCAAATCTTGCCCTCGTCAAAGGCTCAGAAAAGTCAATCCCATCAAAGAGCGCCTCAATCTCAACACGCACCTGGTGCTGGCTGCTTAAACCTCTCTTGGCTCTTTCACATTCCTTTCGCAGCTTTCCAAGAGCCCTTTTATCATGGCTAATGTCTTTGCCGTATTTTTTCTTGATCAAATTAACAAAATACCCCATAACTCTGTGATCAAAGTCTTCCCCACCCAAGTGTGTATCCCCATTGGTGGCAAGCACTTCAAACACTCCATTATCAAGCCCCAAAATACTCACATCAAATGTACCACCGCCAAGATCAAAAACTAGGATTTTGTTTCCACTTCCTTCTTGTCCAGACCATACGCAATTGCAGCTGCAGTAGGCTCATTGATTATTCGAACCACATTGAGCCCTGCAATGGTGCCGGCATCCTTAGTTGCCTGTCTTCGTGCGTCATTAAAATAAGCTGGAACAGTCATAACTGCACGATTGATTTTCTTTCCCATGTATGACAATGCTGTTTCCTTCATTTTCCTCAACACCATGTCGCTGACTTCCTCTGGATTGAAGACCTTAACTTCTCCATCTTTGTTAATCTTCACTTGTATGTAAGGCTTCCCGTCCTTGTTCATAACGTTGTAAGGCAACATCTTCGTGTCCCGTTGGACCTCTGGATCATCAAACCTACGAAACAATACAATACAATTTTTTCAGCAACAAAACATCACATGAATATTCTTAAGAAATTTCAAGTCAAAAATGCAACACTGGCTTTCTTCCAATGAGCCTTTTAACATCAAAAACAGTACGTTCCGGGTTGAGAGCAGCTAGATTCTTTGCAGCCTCTCCAATCAAACGATCTGTATCTGTGAATGCAACCCATGATGGGGTGATCCGATTTCCTTGGTCATTCGCTATTATCTCAACTCTACCATTTTTGTACGCTCCCAGGCAAGAATATGTGGTTCCCAAGTCAATCCCGATCACTGTTCCAACTTCCTGCTGCTTTTGGAAGGACTTCTCAGCAGACAATCCTATGACTACCAAAAGAACTAACACAATTAATTTATTATCAAAAAATTACACCTCCTTAAGTTTAATTAAAGGCTAAAATATTAATTATCAAAACACAATATATATTTTCTTTTCTTTTCTTTTCTTTTCTTTTCTTTTTTACATTCAACATCTGATGAGGAACTTCTTTAAATGAAACCCTTGTAGGTAAAAAAGAATTTCTATATATGAAAAATGGATTAAAGAATTACTCTTCTGCATCAAAGCAGAAGAAACATGCATGCATGAAGCTATATACAAACAGTTTGCCTAAAACACCTACACCATATATATATAATGAAAACTAATTGCTGTCATGAATTTGAGGTTTTCAGAAGCAATAGTAGAAAAAAAGTCATAAACAAAGAGCAACATTAATGCATGGCGTTTGCTTCTGCATAACGATATATTTACCTAAAAGAAAAAGAAGAAGAATGCAGAAAACCACTTTCTTCAAAGCCATAATTCTATATTCCGAATGCAATGTAGTGTTCACGAGGGAGGGGACGAAGGATGGGTATTTATGGGATGTAGTGCTGGAGAGGCTGACCAATCAGACGTGAACGCCTGGTCAATGGTCGGTGAAATTCAAGTTCTAACAAAAAAGGGACACTACCAGATTGAGGGGTTATAAATTTCTTTTCCTAGTACTAGTAGTGTTCAACGTCGCCTATGCCTACTGCTAGTAGTACGTATGGGTCAGCAGTAGTCAAAATATTTTAATTATTGAAATATTTATTTTACAATAATATTCGTTTTGTTTCATTACAAGATTCAAAAACAAACAACATCTTTCCTAATATTTTAAAAAGAAAATTTATTATTTAATAATAGAATATAAATATTTCTTTTGAAGATTACATTCGAAAATAATATTTGTATTTAAATAGGTTATAGAATGTCAAATTTTAAAATATATAGATTTTTAAAATGACAAAATTTTAAAAGGTTTATGAGAAAATGTAACAAAAAAATGGAACAATATATTTTTACTCAATATATTTTTTAAATGCGATTTATATATATATATATATTTTAATATGACAAATAATGGAAAATCAATTTTTTTAAATATAAAGCTTTTTTAATGTAATCTCTTAATAAAGGTGGACACCAAATCTAATTATATTCTATGACAAGTAAAGCTTTAGAAAATATTAATTATTTATCAATAGAATAATTATATAATCGTTTAGTATTTCATATAAAACAATTTAAATTGACTTTTCATTTGGTCATTACTTTAATACGTGCTATAACATTCTATATTTTAAAATCTATCATTTTCAAATAAATGTTGTAAAACAACAAATAAATTCTCAATATTGAAATCAATATATAAGAATATGTAATCTCTCATGTTCACATTTTTTTCATAAGCACAAAATGTATAAATCATTTACTAGGATGTCTAGTCCCAATCATAGTGCCATACTTTCTTAATCTACCCTATCACACATGCATATCTTAATATTTACCAATAAGAATATTCTTTTATAAAGTTATGTTAAGTAAAAATTTGTAAATAATGTATACGTTTGAATATTAAAGTAAGTAGATAAATTTACAAAAAATTATAAAGACTAATCTCATTGTTGAAAAATTCTCTACCAAAAATTAGGATATCAATTATGGTCAATCCATTAAATTTATAGTTTTAACTACGAAATTATTCTAGCCCAATTAGTAGTTGATGCTCCCATAACTAATTTTTGCTATGACCCATTTGTAATTGATGATTATTTTTTTCTTATATATATTAATTTTTTATAAGTAATGCACAATCAATTTGTTACATTTTGTATGTATAATACTACGGATTGATAATTAATAATTTTTATTAATTATAATTAAAAATATATATTTTCTATGGAAATCCATAGCTATAGCTACAAAATAATTTCATGATAATTTTCTCTGAGCAGATACTTAGTTTTTTAGTAGTGATTAAAATGATTCAAGCTAAAAAGTTGGATATTATAAAAATAAAATTAAGATTTTATAGATGTCAGGGGTAATATATTTGTAATAAAATTTAAATTTAAATTAAATTATTAACTATATTCTATGTATATGATATTTTTCCGAAATTATTTTTGCATCTCCAATATTTATAGACATTTACTACAATTTTTGATACTTAATGCCCCACAGTGCCGCAACTCCAACCCCAACATGTTTGAGATAACTAAAATCCATTAACGTTAAAAAATTATATGATGTTGCAGAAAAGCTCATTGCTATTTATCAAAATTTATGTAATTATATATGTTTGTTATTAATGCCATATTTTATTTTTATAAAGATGTAATAAAACATTTTATGCAATTTTGATAAAAACACATCGTCTCGTCCAATTGCTCTAGTTCAGAAACCTAATCGTTTTTTTACCTCCTCCAATTGAAATTTTTAAATGTACAAGATTTTTTAATGGATTGTAATGGAATTATATTTTACTTTTTTCAAAAGTCTATATAAATCGACTTCTATTTTTAATTTCCTCTGTGTATTTTGGTTACTATATGCTTTCGTGATATAATTTTTGTTCTAATTGTACAATTACAAAAAAATTATACTCTAATACTTACATTAAGAAAACAAGTGAATATTTACTAATTAAATTAAGATGGCAAAACTTACTGCATTATTTATTGAACCCATTATTATTGTATCGCTTGATTTAACTATAGAATGGCAAATTTATACAAATATGATATTAACAAAGTTATATGGTAGAGAATATCAATCAAGTTTTAGGTAATTAGATAATGACTCGAATAGCTTTAAAAATTACAAATTTATGCTCTAATCATTTAAAAGTTTTTATGGGTCTCAATAATGTCGATACTGATAAATTTGACTATAAAGGCAATTCAATAGATTAACTAAAAGTGAACCAATAACTTAAATTAATAAATTGAGTGAAGAGCCGAAAAGCTCAAAGACAATTCAAGCCCGCAAAGAATGATAGAAAAACCCTAACAAGCCTAAACCCATTAAGACAAAATCTGTGCATACCAAACCCCAAAAAGAATTTGGGCACAAAAAATCATTCAAAAGTGTACTACAAACTTGGAAGAACTTTTGAGGAACAGATATCTCTTTGCATGCATCCTAGAGGAAAACGAACCGACACACTATTGTCTATCAGAAAGGACCTCACTCAATTTTCATCCAACCTCATTTTAGCACCATCTATTGAAACTCAAGAAGGAAGTAGGAAGGTTGAGAAGGCAAACGAGATTTGTAGGATGAAATGCTTAACATTAGAATGACCTTCCAATGTGAGAAGGCAAGTAGAAGCCGCCATGACCTATACTCATCACTAGTGATGGAGAAGGATGCTAATATCGACAATTCTATGTTCTTCATGCCTCAAGGCAAAAAGAGAAAGCTTGACAAATTAGAGTCCAAACTATGGGGAGAACTCAAAAGCATAGAGTTCTACCCTAGCGACCCTTTGAGAAAAACTACCAGGATTTTGAGAAAGAGCAACCATGCTACCTCAGAAATAATTGCAACATGTTCTCTTGGAGTGTGATGGACTTGCAAGGAATCTCTCCAGACATTATTAAGTACCACCTCAAAGTAGATCTAAGCGCACGATTAGTGCAATATAAGAAAAAGAATTTCGGAGCAGAACATAAACAAATAATTAAGTAAGAGGTGGACAAGCTCTTGCAGGTAAAATACATTTGACCAATCCATTTTTCAAAATGGCTAGCTAACATGGTGCTAGTACCCAAGCTCGATGGAAAGCGAAGATGTGAATTGACTTCATTGACTTAAACAAAGCCTACCCGAAGGACCCATTCCCACTCCCATGTATTAACATATTGGTAGACTCTACAATGGAATGTGAAATGATGAGTTTCCTTAATACGTATTAAGGATACAACCAAATTTGTCAAGCCCTACAAGACCTAGAGAAGATAAGCTTCATCACCACCCATGAGATGTATTGCTACAATATGATACTATTTAGGCTTAAGAATACAGGTGCTATGTTCCAAAAGCTACTTAATCCCATGTTTGAGGACATGATCAGAAGCAACGTGGAAGTCTACATCAACAACATGTTGGTCAAAAGTTGCATGCAAAAGAACCACCTCTATGATCTTGGAGAATGCTTCAATATTTTGAGAAGATTCAACTTGTGACTCAATCCAAAAAGATGTGTCTTCGAAGCACATTGAGGTAAGTCCTAGAATACACTACATCAAGATAGGGTCAATAACCAACCCTAACAAGATGAAAGCAGCATTAAAAATGCCACCACCATGCAATATTAAGGAGGTGCAAACACTAGCACAATGGTTAGCCGTATTGAATCACTTTATTTCCTACTCTATCAGGAAGGGACTCCCTTTCTTCAAGATTCTAAGGGAAGCCAAAGCTTTCTAGTGTACTAATGAATGCGACAGAGTATTCTCATAAATGAAGGAGTACCTAACATCACTTCGTTGCTAAAAGTACCTAGGATAGGCAAAATATTATATTTGAATATAGCCACCATAGATGTTGTAGATAATAACATACTAGTACGCGAGCAAAAATGAGAACACTAATGGGTATATTACTTTAGCCACCTTTTGCAAGGTCCTTAATGCGATGTGCTACCATCAAGAACCTAGCCTTGATAGTAATAATGGCCACACCTGTACTTTCAAGCCACCTAGTTGTGGTATTTTCCAACTATCCCTTAGAAACGATAGCAACAACTTAGAGGCTTCGGAGAGGCTCATCAAGTGGGCTATAGAACTAAGTTAGTATGGGATTGAGTATTACGCATGGCATATCATCAAGGCACAAGTCTTAATAGATTTTCTGGTAGAAAAAATTAAATTGACGTAGAGAGCTCCTTCCTTACTTAGATCCTTTACATAAATAGATCAGCCATAAGAACTACTAGTGGAGTAGAGATAGTCTTAGAGAGCCTCCATGGCGAAAAGATAGAATATGAAATAAGACTTACTTTCTCTATGTCTAATGACGAAGCTAAGTACGAAGCTCTAATTGTTGAGTAAAGTTGGCTCATACAGCTAGAACACAACATTTAGCCGCTCACAGAGACTCTTAACGAATAATGAGCAAAGTCATCAGAACTATGAAGATAAAGAAAATAGCATGTCCAAGTACCTTAACTAAATGAAAGCAATGAAACTGACATTTGTAAATTTCACACTCACCTAGATTCCACAATAAGAAAATGTGCGCGTTGATCGGCTAGCCAAAAATTGTGAGTTCATTGAGTGTTGTAAAGAATCAACAAATTACATTCTTAACTATGGATGCCTTGGATCAATAGTCTCTTAGAAGTGTAGCCAACCTTGCCCCCAAGATAATAAAGATGTACACCAGTACCATCACATGGATAGCTCCTATTTTGAAGTACTTGCAAGACGGCCACCTCCTTGGTGAACTGAAGAAAGCACATCAAGTAAAGGTATGATCGACCCAAGTAGTTTAATAGATAAAGACTTATACGAAAGACATTTTCCGTAGTCCTACCTAAAATATCTACTGCCCACAAAAGTACAATACATGCTTAGAGAAATACATTAAGATTTATATGGAAATCACTCTGAAGTAAGATCTTTGGTATTCAAAACCTTTCGACAAAGCTACTTGTGGCTGACCATGCTAAAGGACACCTAAACTTTAGTAAAAAGCTGCAAACCTTACCAAGAGCATGCCCACCTAAGTTATTGGCCAACCTCCCTTACCCAACCTATTAATAGTCCTTGCCTTTTCACTCAATTAGGAATAGACATCACAAGCTCTTTTCCTTAAGTCTTAGAATAAAGAAAACTCCATATCGTCGTAGTAAACTATTTCTTAATATAGGTACAGGCATAACCTTTTACATGAATATTCAAGAAAAAAGTAATAAAATTCCTCTAGAGGAACATTGTTTGCAGATTTGGAATCCCCCAAAGATTAGTCTTTAAAAATGGCCAATTCACTGGAGCTAAACTTAAAGAGTGGTGCCAAGAGTTTTTATCAAAATAATTTTGTACATCAGTTGCTAACCCTTAGACCAATGGATAGTAAAGGTTATAACAAAACTGTTCTACAACAACTTAAGACATGACTCAAGATGCTAAAAGAGCATGGGTGGACAAACTTTCTTCAATATTGTGGCACACAGAACTACCCCATGAATATCAATGAAAGAATCCCTATTCAACTTGGTATAATGAAATGAAAATGGTGAATCCGGCAAAAGTAGGATAATTCAGTTGGAGGATCAAAAATTATAATTTTGTTCAATTTTTCAAGGAGCTAAGGGCCAACCTT
>JACGDI010004807.1:70539-97173 GCA_014898725.1 Jacaranda copaia | reverse complement strand
AAAAAAAAAAGCTCATGTCCATAATGAAATATACAAAACCAAGATGGCCAAGGCTTATAATGCTATACACTAAAACAAAATACACTTTTAGTAATGAATAATTTCATTACCATAACACTGAAATTCGTTACCCAAAATATTAGTAATGAATTTTTCATTACTGAAGTTTAGTGCCCAAAGCTTCATTGCAAAAACTTATAGTAACGAAACTTATGGTTCGTTATGAATTATGACCTTATTACAACAAAATGTATCGTTACCAAAAATAAGATATTAGTACCAAAAAAGTGTATTAGTTACAATATATTTTTATAGCGTAATAAAATATTTAGTTACTAAAATGTTGACAAATTTGTTGCATTTATTTTTTTGTTACCAATGCATAATATAATGATATTATTTATTTAATTAAGTATAGTTACTAATTGTCTATGTAACAAAATATTTGGTTACAAATAGTTAAATAATATTTTAATTCAAAAAAAGTATTTCATTACTAATGGAATAAATAACTAAGAATTTCGTTATGAAATGTGTGTGTGTGGGCTCCTATTTAGGCTGCTGCATAAGAGCCACTATGTATATGGATGGGCCATTTGACATCAAGCCTACATGTGCTAGGCCACTGAACTCTAGTCTCACCCCACACCAATACCTACCAATCCACCCCAAGGCCCCCACCCACTAGCTCAGTGCCTCCCTACCAGCCCACCCACAGCTAGCAAAAGGGCCCAGCACCTACCGGCCTAAGCTCACTCACAAGCTGCTTGCCCAGCAGCGCTAAGCACTAAACCACAAGCTACCAGCCAGCCTACCAACACCCATCAACCCGCCCATAAGCTGCTAGTCAACCCACTAAAGCCCAACTCCTACCGTCCCACCCACAAGCTAGCAGTAGAGCCTAGCACCTACTGGCCTAAGCCTGCTCACAAGCTGTCAACCCATCAATGCCAAGCGCCCACAAGCCTGTCTGTACCCACACCCACACCCACACAGGGGGGTTCAATCACAATAACATTGCTTTATTCAAATAATTACCAGGTCGGTGAATCCTCACCTTAATCACGTTTGCAATGCAATCAAACTCTACTAATCCTCAGGGTCAATTCCTCCATCACCTATTCAAAAGAGTAACCTTATATTAAAATCCTTGTTCAACCTAACAATCACTAACACTTAGAATCATACCAATAACGACCCCAAATCTGAGTGATTATCCTAATAATACATTGGTTAAGGTTTGATTCGATATTACTGCCCTAAACAGACTATTAGTATCAGATATATAGATATATACAGGGTTCACTTATATGTATAATTCCATAATGATACTCGATATTGATTATAGTAATCTAGTTATCAATAAAATTCAAGCTTTAGTTGATTAAATCATGGTTACTTAAAATTAGGGTTTTCTACACTTAGTATTCTATAAAACCTAAAGTCTACATGAAATAACACCATTTCGGATTCACTAAGCTAACTTAATCGATAAAACATGTTCTGATCTTATGCACAAGTGTTCTACTTGACCAATCCATTCAAAACATGTGATAATACAAAGTTTAACGAAGATCAGAACATATAAATGTCTTCATGTAAATACATACACCAAAACATCATCTATATACTAATATCTCACAAAAAAAGGAAAATCTTAATTATCTATTTGCATGTATGTATTCCGGGTAGCAAGACAAAGATTCTATCTTTTGACCACCACCGTGCCGCGGTCCACTGTCGAAAAACTCCAACGACACCACCGTTCGATGCACCTCAGCTTAAGAAACTCAACCCCCAAATTATTTTTTATTTTAACTCCAAATTGAACTTAAATTTCACCAAAAAATGAAACCTACCACCTAGCTCCGCTGTATTATTTTTTCCTAGTTACTCCATCCACGATGGTCCATTCCCAAAATTGAAGACATTAGCGTGATCCTTAAGTTGAGCCCATCAAAGCCCACTACTCACATTCAAGTTTCAATCATCGAAGTAAAGAAACACATCAACCACCACCATGGCTAAAACTTTGAGCTCAATTTTCAACTATTTTGTTGGTCGATTTTAGGTAAAGATGGTATATTCATGTTCTATGCGAGGAAAGGAACAAAATGATACCAAATTTCCTAAGGTTTGGTTGCCAGAGAGGGGTGGCTAGTGAAAGGGTGGCTCGCAGTGGTACAAAGTGAGTTGGAGAAGAAAATGAAGAGAAAAGGAAAAGAAAATCATTTTATAAAATTTAACTTTTGGTAATTTGAAATTGGCCCCGAAACTTTTGAACATGCTTCCACTTAAGTCCTTGCAAGTTTTGAGAGTCTTCTCTTCATCTTCAAAACTATTCATTGCCTCACATTGACTCCTTTAACCAATAATAATCCCACTTTGACCCACAAAACTTCCAAATGTTGGTCAATCAAGCTTTTCTCAATTTTTGAATTAACCCCAAAACCTCCAAAATTCCTACAATCAAGCCTTTTATTTATTTTTTCAAGTCCCAAAATCCAATCGATGAATATCTTAATTTTTAAATCTTTATTTTTAAAGTACTAAATTTTAGGGTGTTACATTTTATTTTTAAAAATAAAATAATAATTGCCATTTGAATAAATAAAATAAGAGTTGATGATGTTGAAAATTATTTATAATGAAAGGGTACTGTTTGAGGTAGATCTAACCAGAGAGGTTGAGTAATTCAGCTGGTGTTCTTCTCGAGGTCTGAGATCTATAATAGTAACACACGTTAAATTGGCTGACGTGCCCCCAACTAAAGCATTCTGATGCTCAAGTTAGTTCTAATCGAAATAGAATAATTAAACAGAATATAGAGAGTTTATAGTATATTTGGCATTACCTGAAGCGTGGTTGGCTATAAGATATTTATAGCCTTCTCCCAGTGTGTGATTTATCAAAGATGCCCTTACCAAATGCATTGGGCTTTAGTTCTTGCCAGGGGGTTGATGGTCATTCTAAATTTCGATACTATTTTAGGTGGCTTCATCTCCTATTTTCTAGAGTAAATAGTACCTTTGGTAAGCGCCTCCTGCCCAAGATGGTGGCATAGTTGGTGGTAGAATTGGTGGCAACAACTATACCAGCTATCATGCACTATTAATGTTGAGGCATACTACTTATCAGAGTAATAAATGCGGTGTAGATCTAAGTCAATGCCAAGGTGAGTTATCAAGTTAATATATAAATTGAACAAGTTTGGCTGGTCGATTACAAAAAAAGTAAAATATGCTGGAATGGATAAAACTTCCTGTCGGGTGCAGTTGGTTACAATACACTCGACCAGATAGTTGTTGCTAAGTGGCTTAGTCCATCACTAGTGTTGGGCTTGCTGGGCAGTTTAGAACTGATGCTGGGCCTGTTGGGCTAAATGGGCCTCTTGGGCTATCCCATATCACGAGACTCCCCCACTCGCTGTCCTGATCAAGCTTGTCGATCAGTAGGAATAGAAAGTACTTGAGCAATTTTTGGTGGTTATCTAATTCAATTGGGGTTTCACCAATCAACCAAGATTTTCAAATTTTTGAATTGGATTTTTGAATTATCGACCAGGATTTATGGTAATTCGACTGCATTTAATGCGTTGATTACTTTTTAGAATATGAAGCGTACAGAGGTAGGGTGTAATTATAACTGATGCTTGGGTTTTCGTGCACAAACACATAAATAATGGGGATATATGCCTTTATTTACACTTTTGCATAATCTATTCCTGGTCGAATCCCTACCTTTGAAGTTCTCCAACCTTTGTACACTTAGAGCTTGCTAGGTATCCACTATAAGTTACTCTGCCTATTTGTTCTTTTTCTCTATTTTTCTTTGCAAAAAAATTTCTGCCAGTTCTGATAGTGAGGATACTAAGTCCGAGAGTGTGGCCTGTCAAGGGGAGACGGGTGGTGAAAGTAGATTTAAAACCTCTCGCGAGAGCGAGTCAGGTAGTTTAACGAGTGATAGCTCGAGTTTGAGTAATTCCAGTAGCTCGAGCGATGTAAAGGTTGTTTCTAAAAAGGAAGCTGGTCCAAGTGATGTTACTCCAACCCGGGGTCAACTGTTTACCCCAAATCATTATATAAAAATAACATCCAAAATAACTCCCGCCGACCTGATATGAATTAGAACAATGTACCATGTCCCTAAGGAGTATGAATTGTTAGTGCCAGGAGCTCGAAGCAGAATGTATCAACCTCCCCAAGGGTGTATAACAGTGTTCAAGGAAGGGTTAAAATGCGGGCTTAGGTTTTTCCTTGTGCAAGCAATAATCGACCTCCTAGTAGGCCTAGAAGTTTGCATAACCTAACTGTTTCGCCATACTGTACAGTTTCACCATGCTAATGCACCTGTATAATCAACCCGTCTCCTTCACCAACTTTTCAAATTTATTTCATTTACCCATGTCAAGGAAGTTGGCTAGTACTAAATAATCTGGTTTTTACTACTTAACTGCTCGATCCCGTCGAAAATTCTTAGTATCCCTTACTTCTTCTTATGGCAAAGAGTGGAAAAAATATTTTTCCTATATTCAGGGGCCAGGGTTTCTTGCCATTCTGAGGAGTTAGTGGAGGGGGCCTATGGAGATGCTAGGGACTAGACACCTAGTTGGCCCAACACATTCATCAGGGATTTAGTCAAATTTTGGCATATAAAGGCCTCAATTCTGACTGAGAAAAGGTGTCTAGTATTGGCTGACTTGTCACCGGCCTAACTTAACCTGCCTGAGGGTGATTAACTAGGTAAAGATTCTCATCGACCATTTTAACTGTGGCTACTCCATCTTTCTATTCAACTCTAACGTTTACTTATTTTATTTATGCCTATAGATCAAGAAGAAGTAATGGCCTAGAGTCAATTTGAATCCCAAGCTCGAGCTCTAAGAAATGAAGAGTGCCACCAAGCAGTCACTGCTCAACAGGAAGGAGCTCCCATGGAACTAGGAGATTCCACACGATAGACATCAGCTACTAGGCCTGCACAAATTGAACAAGCGGTGGAAACCCAATCTGCTCACCGGGAAGAGCCTGTTCATAGCAACCCCATGAGTTAAAGAAAAAGGTAAATGGTCGAGTAGGGGGCTTAACTCCTAAAAAGGCTATAGTAGATAAAGAAAAATAAAAAGCTGCTACAGGTTATAACCTATTCAGAAAACCCAGCAATGGTGCATTATTCCAACTTCCCTAGCTGCCTACTCCCTGGTTCGCCACTAACCAAGCCGAGGAGGTAACTAACTTAATCTCTATCATCCAAAGAGGAATGACAGGTGGCAATGCTCTGAAGTGGCTCTTGTCAAGGCTTTTTGTAGCCAACCAACAAAAATTGATGAACCTTAATCAGGCCAGGGTTATCCAAGCATTGTCCTACCACTGTAACATGGTAAGCACTAGGTCGATCATTTTGCATTGAACTTCTCCTTCATTATAAGATTATGGAATAATATCTTTATGTTCCAGGTGGGAAAACTGGGCTACAATAGTTTTCACCGATCTGAGCTGGCACTAGCGAATAAAGAAGCATTACAAGGAAAGGGGATATAAAAACCCTCAAAGTGCAGCTCGAGTCCTCCCAACTCTAGGTTAAGCAGCTGAATTAAAGGAGGGCCAATCTACAAGAATAGCTCAACTCCAAAGATCAGTAATTAGTCAAGGCGGTCAAAGAGCGGAGTCGAATAAACTCTATAATAAAAAAGGCCTACTTAGACTTGCACGTGAGCTATACTTCTGGTCGGGCTCAAGGTTGTGCAAAGGTGACCAATGAAGCGAGGGAGGCCTTCAACCGTCATCTTCTGAGGATGCAGCACGAAGCGGTCCAATAATTCAACCTTAGCTCTGCTTTTCAAGATGTGAATATGATTGCTTACCTCAATGATACTTGGGAAGCCTTTCATAAGGCTATAAAGCAGCTCGAGCACCTGGGATATACTTTATATGCTAAAGACAAGAGCAAGATTAGCCCTGCCCTAAATAAAAAATTGGAACCCTATCCTGACCTTGAAGAGGGTGAAGCCGAGCAGGCCCCAGAGATAGAAGCTGCGATCGTTGCGCCAAATGAGCCCTTAACTGAAGCTCAGAAGAAAAAGGTTGAGGTCAATGCTAGGTTAAAGCAGTTGGTTGAGGATTTTACGTTTGCCGAGGACCTGGTGGTGCAACTGAGAGAGAAAGAGATCAATGTGGCGTAGTACGTGCTGCGCTCGACCAACTTCATGAGCGATGTTGCGGGGCCTTCCAAACTTCCTCAAGCTATTTTTCCCCTTGCAAGTGTGATGCCTGAATTGAACTCTGAATGGCCTAAGGGTGACCAAGCAGGGACTAGCCAGAATTAAATCAACCTTTCTGCAATCTATTTTAACTGTTGCTCTCTCTTTTTTTTTTTATGTAACAACAATCAACTAGTTGATAAATAAAGATTGCTTTTTCTTTCCATCTTGTCACGTTAAAGATAGTTATTGAGTTTTTTCACATCAAATTCAATTTTTGTAATAATATGGAGAATATCCGATGAATTATTTGGTTATCGCCATTACAATGAAAAAAATTGAACAAGATTGTTGTCAACTATGTCAACTCGGTTAATATTGTTTGTTTCATGGCCATTCAAATATGTCCTCGATTTTTAATATCTCTTGGTTGACTACTAGGTTAACTACTAGATTTAGGAGGATAACTGTGCAAGAACGCCTTTTTGTCAACTATAAGGTCGATGCGGGTCCATTAGCTTCGACGTTAAAGTTACATTGCTACTTGGAGCTGCTACTTCATTGACTACAGGGTCGACTATGGTCTTGGCAGCATGAAGCTACTTAAGTGGCAACGCGAGGCTACTTATCCACCAACTACGGGGTCAACTTAGGTCTTGACAGCATGAAGCCACTTAAGTGGTAGCACGGGACTGCTTATTTGTTGACTACGGGGTTGACTTAGGTCTTGGCAGCATAAAACTACTTTAATGGCAGCATGGGGCTACTTATTTGTTGACTACAAGGTTGACTAAAATCTTGGTGGCGTGAAGCCGCTTGAGTGCAAACGAGGGGCTACTTATTCATCAACTATAGGGTCAACTAAAATCTTAGCAGCGTGAAGCCGCTTGATTATGATAATGACTCTAAATTGTATCAATATTGTTAGAATTTTATTCAAGCCGAAAGACTTCAAAGGTAAGTACATCATAATCTCAAATGTAAAATTTCTTGAGGTTGATCGCATTCCACGAACGAGGGAGTTTTTCTCTTTGCATATTGGCTAGTCTGTATGCATTATGTTTTGATATTTTAACAATAGTATATGGTCCTTCCCATTTGGGTTCGAGCTTGCCCACATTCTTGGAGGCTTCTATTTCCTTAAGGACGAGATCTCTAATCTTAAAATGGTGTAGTTTGACCACTTTGTTGTAGTTATCGATCATCTTTGATCTATAGCGCTGCATAGTATTGTAGGCTTCTTGGCGATGCTCGACAATGGTCTTTAGGTTGAGTTTTCTCTTTGATGTGTTTCTTAGTGAATAGAAATGAATAACTCAAGCTATGTGTTAAATTAGCTCTAAAGGGATGACTGTTTCGGACCCATAAACTAGACTGTAAGAGGTATGGCCAGTAGTTATTCGAGGAGTTATCCTGTATGCCTATAACACGCCAGGTAGGTCATCTGCCCAGTTTGAGCCAATGTCCTATATCCTAGCGTTTAGATGGTCAAGGATCATTTTGTTGGTTACCTCCGTCTGACTGTTCGATTGAGGATTGCCCACTAAAATAAAGTGTTGCATGATCCCTAAGGCGTAGCACCAACCTGTACTGCTTTTGCTCTAGAATTGAGTGCCATTATCTGAAATAAGAACTTGGGCAGGCCAAAATAGCAAATGATATTTCTCCATATGAAACTTTTGATAGCTGTATTTGTTATCTTAGGAACAGCTTCATCCTCAACCCATTTGGTGAAATACTCAACCACGAAAATTATAAATTTTCACTACCCTATTAATTTTGGCAATAGACCCAAAATGTCAATTTCCTACTAATCAAATGGCCAGAAAATTTGGACACTGACCATTGGCACTATGGGTTGGTGTGGCAAATACAAGTAGACTTGATATAAAGTACATTTACGCACAAAGTCCACCGAGTCTTTCAACAATGTTGGCCAAAAGTATCCATACCTGATTATTTTTTAGGCTAGGGATCAGAATGGTTGCCACACATACCTGCATGAATGTCTTGCAATACCTTTAGAACCTAATTGCGGTCTAGACACCTCAAGGGAAGTCCAGAGATTAACTTCTTGTACAACTGACCATGCTTATTGAGTGCAAATTTGGAAGTTTGACCTCAAAAGTGTCGAGCCTCATTTTTGTCCTCGAGGATGATACCTTGGCTTAGATATAGTTTGATCGGGACCTACTAAAAAGCTATTATTCCTTCGATGCTTGTTATCAAATTTTTCTTGTAGGGCCCAATTGATAGTTTTCCTTGTGGGGCCCAATTGATAGTTTGCAAAGAGTATCTGCCCGCTCGTTCTCAGATCGAGGAACCTAACTAAGGGTGAATCATTTGAATGATTGTTGCAATCGCTTCACTTCGATCGAGTATAAGCTCATCGTCATACCCTTGGCTTCAAAATTTTTGTTGACCTACTCGGCTACTAACTGGGAGTCTATAATTGTAACCAAGTGTTCAATCTCTCGCTCGAGCGTCATTCTCATCCCCACGAGAAGGGCCTCGTATTCTGCCTTATTATTTGTGACAGCATAATCTAACTTTATTGTAAAATCATATTCTTCTACCTCTGGGGAATGGAGAGCAACCCCTACTCCTCCACCGAATATGGTCGACGATCTATTGACATACATGGTCCAAACAAGAAGGACTTCAGGATTCTTCCGAGCAGGTTGACTCACTTGACAATAAAGTCAGTTAGGACCTGTGCTTTGATGGCTATTCGAGGATAGAAAGTAATATCGAATTCTCCCAGTTTGATTGCCCATTTGATCAACCTTCTAGATTTATCCAGCTTTATCAGCACTTGCTTCAACGGTTGGTTGGTCAGCACTATAATAGAGTGAGATTGGAAGTATAGTCATAATTTTCAAGCTGTAGTCACTAATGCTAAAGCAAATTTCTTAATCTCTAAGTAATTGTGCTCTAGCCCGTGGAGGGACTTACTGCAGTAGTATACCGATCGATGTGTGCCATCTTGGGTCGAGATCAATACTGAGCTGATCGATGCCGCAGAGACCGCTAAATACACTTGGAGTACTGCTCCCAGTTCAAGTTTCACCAACATAGGGGTAAGGCTAAGTACTATTTCAGGTTGACCAAAGCCTTACCACATTGTGCAGTCCATTGTAATCCCAATTTCTTAGCAATCCTGAGAATTTTGAAAAAGGGTAAGCTCTTGTCGGCCAATCTTGCAATGAACCTCCTTAAAGCTATAATCTAACCAACCTCTAATCATCTTGGACTGTTCTCGAAGGAGTGACGTCGAGGACTGCTTGGATTTTCTGCAAATTAGCCTCCATGCCTCTTTAGCTAACTATGTAGCCCAAAACTTTTCCTTTCTAGACTCTAAATGTACATTTATTTAGGTTCAACTTTAAACCAAAGGCTCTCAAGATCACAAAAGTGTAACTGAGGTCGAGCAAGTGATCCTAAGCTTTTTCTATTTTCACAAACATGTCGTCGATGTAAACCTCCATCAATTTCCCAATTTGCTCTTTGAACATAAAATTGACAAGCCGTTGGTAAGTTGCTCCAGTATTTTTCAACCTAAAAAGCATGATCAGGAAGTAGTATAGCCCATTAGAAACAACAAATAAGGTTTTTCTCTATTCTTGGGAGCCATAAAAATCTGATGATACCCTTGAAATGCATCCATCATGCTCAATAACACACAACCAATAGTTGAATCAACTAATAAATTTATCCAAGACAGGGGGTAAGGATTTTTAGGACATGCTTTATTTAAATCTATAAAATCATTACACATCCACCATTGCCCCTCATTCTTTGGGACTAGTACAACATTATAAAGCCAAGAGGGATATTAAATTTTTACAATATAACCAGCATCTAGAAGTTTCCTAACCTCCTCCTCGATAATCTGTGTCCTCTCTACTTTAAATGTCCTCATCTTTTGCCTGATAGGTTTGTATGAGGAGTCTATATTAAGGTGGTGCATAATGATATTGGGGTCGATTTCCTGTAGGTTGGATGCCTTCCATGCAAAGACGTCAATATTTTTTCTCAAGAAATCAATCATAAGACACTTCAAGTGGGGGCCTATGTCAGTTTTGATACGGGTCATCTTGTCGGGATTTCCCTGTTTAAGCTCAATGATCTTAAATTCCCCAATAGGCTCTACCCTAGTGTTTTCCAACTTTCACTTCTTGCTAGCCTGGGTGTCCTCAAGTTCCGCTATAAAGGCATCCCCTGAGGTCTTTAGTTGCAGTCAAGTCTTTTGCTCGCTTCACTCAACTAAGATGTTGTAACATCTCCAGGCCTCCTTCATGTTGCACAAAAGTTTCCCTGTGCCTACTGGGGTCAAAACTTAACTTTCAAGTGGTAGATTAACACAATTGCATGAAAGTCATTGAGTGCGGGTCAACCTATGATGATGTTGTAAGCGAATGGGGCATCGACCATAAGGTAATTCACCATCAAAGTCCTTCTTTTAGGAGCCTCCCCAAACGATGTTGACAGGTTGATTAACCCTTCTTGTATGATCTCTGATCCCCCAAATCCAACCAATAGTGTGCACACAGGTTTAAATTTTAGCTAGCTCATGTTCATTCTTTTCAAGGTAGAGAGGAAGATGATATTAGCCGAGCTACCATTATCGATCAAGACCTTGCGCACTTCAAAGTTGGCAAGCTCAATAGAGACTACCATTGGACAGTTTATTTTATGATTGATATCTCTGCCCTCAAGGTGTGCCAAGTCGCCATCAATGAATGAGATAGGCTCTGCACTCGTCGTAAGATGGAATGTCATCTCAATGTACGAAGCTTTAGTCGACTTGAGCCTCCTCTAAGTTTACCTTCGGGCAAATTTTGAGTCCCCCCCAGTGGAACCTTCCGCAATCATATCAATCACTCCATGGACAAGCGAGTTATTCTCATGGGTGGGTTACTTTCTTTTTTCCTCCCTTCTATGGCCAACTAACCTTTCTCTATAGGTAATCTGATCGATTTTACCCACTTCAACCTAATTGTCCATGGCTATATACTTTTTGTGATAACTCTGCCTGATTAATCTCTCAATCTCATCTTAGAGATTGAAACATTCATCTGTGTCGTGCCCCTTCTATTTGTGAAAGTGGCAATACTTCTTATATTTTTTCATAACCTCAATCTCCATCAACTTTCTGGGTTTCTTGAGGAGGTTATCATGCTAGATGGCATACAGAACCTCTCTCCTTAGGATGTTCAGAGGTATATAGTCATGGAATCATTTTATGGGAGATCAACCTCGCTTTTTGTATTTTTGGTCATCTTGTTCTTTTTTCTTTTCGTTGACCTCGAACGATTTAAATTTGAGCCTCTTCATCTCCTCCTGGATCATATACCTCTCAGCAAGGTCAAGCAACTTCTCCATCAACCTGGAATGTTCACGCACCAATGCATTGGCGCACTCCTTATATCTGAACCCTAAGAACAGTACGTCAATCAAAAACTTAATCTTGGGGTCATCTATCTTGAGGACCTCCATGTTGAATCTGGTGAAGAAACTACAGAAGGACTCCCCCTTACTTTGCTTTGCTACGTGGAGATGGGAGTAGGGGAGTTTTGCCTTTCTCTTACTGGCAAACTGGTGTAAAACTTTATCGCACAATTGGTTATAAGAATAAATTGACGACGGCTCAAGTTTTACAAACCAATCAAGTGCTATACCTTGAAAGGTGGTTACCAATATTTTGGCATGGATGTATTCATTGTGTCTATGCAGCTGCATTATGTGTTCAAACTGCATTAGGTGCTCATTGGGGTCCATCGATCCATCGTACCTCGATAGACTAATTGGGACCTTTGTATTGACAATAATACGCTCGTCGATAATATCTTGGATGAAAAGAGATCCTCTTTCTTGATGAGATCTCTAAGGTCCCTCTGGGTTAGGCCCTCTTTTGGTATATTTCCTCGAGATCTCATCAAGGCTTCTATTCAACTGCTAGATTTGATGGGACACTTCCTTCGATTTCTCTCGCTTTGCCAAGGTAGCATTTTAATCGACGCCTGGCCTGGCACACTCGGCCCTATCACACTATAGAGCTCGAATGGGTAGGGCTGCGAGGTCCGCAAATTTTCCCATATCTTCACAGTAGTCACGCCTGAAGCATTCGAACTTATCGCGTTGTCAGGCTCGATTAGGTCGAACGTGATCCACTGAGTCTGCAATCTCTTCATGTAATTCTAATTGCCTCTTCTTCTCCTGGGAGCATTTAGGGCTGGGTTCATGGTGGGTGGGCGGTTACCTAGATTCTTGGTGATCGTGGCTGTCTCGGGGAGACCTATCTTCTGGAGGAGGAGGTTGAGGGGTAGCACTGGCGGTAAGGGCGAGCACTGCGGTGTGCCTATTCAGCACAACAAACAGCTAGGCTAAGATTTAAGTAGAGATTTGCTCACTTATCAGCTGCATTAACTAGGACATGATTAATGTCACCACTTGCTCCTATAGGGCACTAAGGCATGGAGCGTGTGCACCTTGCTGGGGTAGAGGGGGAGATGGAGATGTGGACCTCCTATTCTCCTCCCTTCCTGATGTGGCTCTACGTGTGTTTATTATTTTCGCATTGCAATCTCGAGAGCTTCCCACAGACGGTGCTAAAAATGATGATGTTGAAAGTCATTTATAGTGAAAGAGTACTATTTAGGGTAGATCCAACCAGAGAGGTCAAGTAATTCAGCTGGTGTTCTTCTCAAGGTCTGAGATCTGTAATAGTAACACATGTTAAACTAGCCGAGGTGCCCCTGGTTAAGTCACTCCGACGCTCAAGTTAGTTATGATCGAAATAAAGTAATCGAATAAAATATAGAGAACTTATAGTGTATTTGGCATTATCTGAAACGTGGTTGGCTATGAGGTATTTATAGCCTTCTCCCAATATGTGATTTATCGAAGATGCCCTTACCAAATGTATTGGGCTCTAGTCCTTACCAAGGGTTGATGGTCATTCCAGATCTCGGTAGTGTTCTAGGTGGCTTCATCTCCTATTTTTTAAGACGAATAGTACCTCTGATAGGTGCCTTTCTATCAAAGTTGGTGGCAGCAACTGTACCTACTATCACATGTCATTAATGCGGAGGCATGCTGCCTGTTAGAGTAATAAATGCGCTGTGAATCTGAGTTAACGCCGGGGTGAGTTAACAGATCGATATATAAATTGAACAGATCTAGCTAGTCAATTACGGAGAAAGCAGAATATGCTGGAACGGATGAAGCTTCCTATCGAGTGCAGTCAATTACAATAAACTCGATCAGACAATTGTTGCTGAGTGGCTTAGTCCATCACTGATGTTAGACCTGTTGGGTAGTTTAGAACTGATACTGGGCCTGTTGGACTAAATCAACCTCCTGGGCTATCCCATATCAAGAGTATCAAATAGTGAACTAAAAGAAATAAACAGAAAGTGTAGGATAATTATATAACATAGCTACATGAAGCAATGAAATTTTATTACATATATGTATATATAAATTGTTAGGTAAAGGAGTAATATTTTGTATTGTGAGTTTTGAGTAAAGAAAGTATTATAATATCATTTATTTCATTAATCAAACTATATAATATTAACAAATAAGTAGAAATATAGACTAAATGGGTGTTTGGCTAAGTTTTTAATGAAAAGGTATTATAAGAATTTTTTAAGCTTATAAAAATATCAAATTTTATCTTTTAAAGTAAGCCTTGCAATGTATGAATAAAATAAAAACTTAAATTCATACGGTCTAAATTATTACAGGAGTATATTCAAAATTTTAAAATAAGTGAATACCGTTTTATATTTTGTAGAAGAGCTTATAATATAAAATACTTTATTTTAAAATTTATAAAAAATATATATTTATAAAAAATAATTAGCATTACATATATACATATTAAAATATTGTGCACAAAACTCTTTAAAGTAAAAAACAAAGGGCAATCTAATAAGTAAAAGTAACAATATTATTAATTGCAGCGGTTTAGCAAAATTAACTTGAAGTTATTCATTCAGGGAATGTTACACTAACCACCGCCATTTATTATCACTTCCACAACGATTTTTCGAAACTACCACTAAATGGCTAATTCAGCGGCGGTCTGAATAAATCTTTGCTTAGGCACTGTCAAATTAATATTTTATGGCGATTAAGATAAACCGTCGCAAAATATATGCCGTGATTAACCTATTTTCTTGTGGTATATACATATACACTATATATGTATAAACGTATGAATGAAAAAATATATTATATATTTATAAATATTAAATATTATTTAATTCGAAATGAATAAATAGAAAAAATAGATAAAAATAAAAGTAATTTAAATTTTATTGATAAATTTATATATATATATGTATATTATATATATATATATGTGACTAAGTATAAATAGAAAAATAAGTATACATGTATAAACAATTAGAAAGAAAAAAGATAAAAATAAAAATTATATAAAATTTTTATAGATAAATTTATATATATGTATAAAATGAGAATATATGAAATAATAAGAAATTTGATTTTGATTATTTGAAAGGTTAACAACTTTTTTTGTTATTCACTATTTTTTTGTTATTAGCAAAATATAATTTGAATATCGAATTATATTTATACAAAAATTTGAGAATGAACACAATAATTTATTTTTTTGATATTTTACTTTACATTCTAATTCCATGCTCATATTTTGTAACTAATTCATGTTTTAAAATTAATTTTAAGTTTATAATTGTTTTATCAATTTACTATAGTTTTAACTTTATATGGCCAATGTCAAATTCTTTTCTTCACTTAATAATTCAATAACTAAATTATGAGTCAAATTAAAAAGTTTCTATTAACTTATATACTAATATTGATTTTAACTTTACAATTATTTTATATATTTATTATGATTTATTTTAATTCTTTTTATCTTTACTATCATAGTTTTGTTTTAACTTAATTAATTTTTAATCAAAAATTAAAATTAAATAAGATTGCTTTTAAATTCTTAGTAGCCAGTATATTATCTAATTCTTTATATTTTAAGTTTTAACTTAATATATACACTCATCATCTTTTAAATTTAATGTAGTTTTAAAGTATTATAATTTTAAGTTTTTTGTCTAATCAATCTTGTATTCTATATTATTCTCATATATTTCATTTTTTAATGCAACTATATATTGATTTTTGATTGCATAATATTTTCTTCTTTTTAATAAAGTATAAAATAATATTCATGGACTTTTATGTTTGGAATTATTTTTCTTTTTTCTTTTTAACTTCTCATTGAATAATTTTGAAAATTTTTGTTCATAACATCATGTATATGAGATGTCTTTATATATTTCACGCTCTTAAATATTTAATTTTATAATTTTAAATTTAATTTTACTTTATCATTGTTTGAAGTAATATTTAATTTTAGTAATCACGTCACCATTTTTTGTGATATTTTTATTTTTATGTTGTTATTTCTAATTTTATTCATAATTTAACAATTAATTTAATATATATAGTAATTTTAGATCTTATTTTTATTTTCAAATTATTTATTTTCTTTAGTAAATATTTTTTTATATTTAATAAATATATTCAACTTAATCTAATTAAATTATTTTAGATATGATTATTTTTTAATGTTATTGAGATATAATTTAAACACAAAATCATATTTAATTAAGAGATGGATTTGATTTTTATTTTTATTTGATTAAATTAATTTAGATATGTTGATGATTTTAAATTTTTATTTTTTTAATTCAACTTCAATTAAAAGATTATTTAATATTTACAAAAATAATTAATAAAATTATTTAAATTTATTCTTAGTAATTTAAATAATATTAAAGGTAAACTCCCATGTTAAAGTTACAAATAAGTATAGGGATATTTTTATCTGAAAAATAATCAAAGCAACTTTTGAAGGATATTTTTTGAGTTTTAATATAAATTTCCAACCAATGTCTACAAATTTGTTAAGGATGTCAAAAATTCTTCAAATATTTAATTAAATATATGGGGGTAAAAAGAAATTTTTTTAAACTTATAACTATATTACTAAGTTTATGTTACAATGTCACAAGTATTTCAAAATAATTTCAAAACTTTCAACTATATTAAAGTTATATAAGTTGATCGATTTCAAAACAATTTGTGTAAATTTGGTGTAGAAAATTTTCAATAAATGCATGTTCAAATTATCCACATCAATATATTATCAGTATAGAATATTTAAATTTTAAAATGAAATTAATTACACATAAAGACTAAAGTTTTTGGAATTTATAAAAAAAATTTCTAAAATCTTTTTGTTCAAAAACAATGCCCTAATAAATAATAACAAGGAATAGAATTAAATTTTTAACTCCCATAATAATACATCATAATTCATCTTATAATATAAGATAAAAAAAATAATTTTTGTATATACTATTTATACACAAAATGGAGGGAGAAGCAAAAATTTGGAGGGAATAAAAACTAATAGGAGAATTCATTTTTGGAGGAAAACTTATTTTTTTGAAGGAAATAAAATATGTAGACCAATTAATTCTTAAGAATAACTAGTTCATGTCCATAAAAATTAATAATCATTACATTTAATAATATACTTTAAGTTAATACTTTTTTTACACTATATTAGACCACCAAAGTTATCTTCATTTTGGCAATTCATATAGTAAAACATACACACAATTAATAAATAGATATCTATAAGTTATCAAAATCTTTAACTAGCCAATACAACAATTAAAAAATATATATAACATTAATAGACCTAACTTCAGGAACCATTTTCTTTTCATTAAGTATTATGATAAACTAGATTTCTTTCTTTTCCTTTGCTATTAAGGTATGTAACCTTTAACTATTTATTTTAAGGAGTTTTTAGAAATTTTCTAGAAGAATATTGTATTGAATTATAATAAAAATTAAATTCTTAGCACCAAAATTTATAAGTCCAAATTATATGTTATTTTAATATTTTAACTATAATAGAAAGCGATTTAATAATTTAAAAATTATATGTCAATTCATCTTGTAATCTAAGATAAAAGAAATTAAGTTTGCCATAAATTATTTATACAAAAAAAAATGGAGGAGCTAAAATTTAGAGCAATCAAAAAAAATGAAGAGAATTCATTATTATTAGAGGCAATCAAATTTTGGAAGAAATCAAGTTAAATTATTAGGTCAAACTAATAATAAAAATAATTCTTAACATTTTTTATAAGCCAAATTTTGGAGGAAATACAAAGTTGGAGAGAAACAAAATTGCATTGCCATCCAAATTCATTAAATAAATTTATACATATGTATAAAATAAGAATATATGAAGTCATGAGAAATGAGAAATAATGATAAATTTATATATGTATAAAATGAGAAATATATGATAAATCTTCTTTAAAGTTATTGAAATTTATATATATGTATATAAGTATGAGAAATAAGAAATAATGATAAATTTATATATGTATAAAATGAGAAATATATGATGAATCTTCTTTAAATTTTATTGAAATTTATATATATGTATATATATACTATATAGGTATATAAATATGAATAAAGAATTATATTATATATATTTATAATTATCAAATATTATTTAATTCAGAATGAAAAAATAGAAAAAAATAGATAAAATAAAAGCAATTTAAATTTTATTGATAAATTAATATATATATATATATATATATGTATATTATATATATGTGAATAAGTATAAATAGAATAGCTAAAAATTTATCGACCAGAATGCTCACTCCAGCACTAACTCTTATCATTGCTGCATGCAATGCTCTAACAAGCAGCATGCCTCCGCAATAATAGCGCGTGCCACCCAATACAGTCTTTACCACCAACTCTAGCAGGGAGACGCACCCTCAAAATATTGTTCATCCTGGAAAGCAGGAGATGTTGCCACCTGAAATAGTACTAGGATGGAATATGACTAATTACCCCCAAGCAATGACAAGAGCTCTCTACACTTAATAGAAGCATCTTAGACTTATCATCTATCAAGAGAAGGTTATAAATACCTCACTATCAATCACACTCCAGGTAATTCCATATACAATATACGCTTTTATTCTTCTGTTCAAGTGCCTCACTTCGACCAAAACTAACTTGAGCATCGAAGTGACTTCGCCGGGGGCACCTCAACTAGTTTAGTGTTTGTTGTTCGTTACAAATCTCAAACCTCAAAGAATATTGTTGTTGGATCATTCGACCTCTCTAGTTAGATCAATCCAAACATAACCCTGTTCACTAAATACAACTTTCAACCTCATCATTTTAGCGCCATCTGCGGGAACCTTGAGATTGCAACTTAAAAAATGGTGAATGCAAGAAGAGCCACATCTGAGAAGGAGGATAACAGGAGGTCCACCTCTCCACCTCCCCCTCTGCCCCAGCAAGGTTCACATACTTCAGGCCCTAGCATCCTGTAGGATCAAGTTGTAACATTGACCATGCCATGGTTGATGTAGTTGATAAGTGAACAAATCTCTGTCCAAATCTCTACTCAACTTTTCGCTGCATTAAACAAGCACACCATCGTGCCAGGCCTCTCTGGCAACGCAACACCATAACAACCTCTGCCAGAAGAAAAGTCCCCAGAGGACAGTCGCGGTCCCCAGGAATCTAGGCTACCACCAGCCAGACAAGAAACCAGCCTTAAACGCCCCCAAGGAGAAAAAGGGCGACCAGAGCTAAGGAAGGAAATCCCTGACTCCATAGACCACTACGTTCAACTTAATTGAGCCTTTTAGTGCGATAGGGTTAAACATTCCAGACGCAACCCATATGAAGAAGTGGAAAAATTTATTGATCACACAGCCCGACCTAATCGAGCCCCACAGGGCGATAGAGCTAAGTGTGCGAACCTCATTTTGATCGGAATGCCACCTATGCTAATCAAGATGAGTGAAAAAAAAGTTTCCCACCAAGTATAATAATTAAACAGATGCCTCAATGAGATCTTGAGGAGAAACACTGATAGGCTGCCCAACCCTAAGAGGCCCTAAAGGTCTCATCGAGATAGCCCCTTTCATCCAGGAGATTGTCAACAAGCGCATTGCTGTCAATGCCAAGGTACCAACAGGACTTCCAAGGTATAATAGCTCAATCAACAAGGCATTGAGGCTAATCCACAGAAGATTCTGGCCATCTTAGACATTACCCCTCAACGAACAGTTAGAGATGTACAGTGGCTGGTTGGAAGAATTATTGCCCTAGGTAGATCCATCACAAGATTGGCAAACAAAAGCTTACCTTTTTTAAAATTCTTAGGAATGCCAAGAAGTTAAGTTTCCAATGGAATGAACAATGTGACTATGCATTAGTTGAGTTAAAATAGTACCTGTCCTCACCACCTATGCTTGCAAAACCTAACTAGGAGAAGTACTTCAGATATACTTGGTTATCTCCGAAGCTTTAATCAGTTCCGTCTTGGTCTCACCCAGAGATGAAAGCCATCAACCAGTCTACTACTACAGTAAATCACTCCAAGGACTAGAGTATAACTACTTGGAGATTGAGAAATTTACATTGGTGCTAGTCACCGTGGCTCAAAAGCTGCGCCCATATTTCTAGTCTTATATCGTGATAGTGCTGACCAACCAGCTATTAAAGCAAGTGTTGTCGAAGTCAAACCCACTCAAGAGATTAACTAAATAGGCCATCGAATTAGGAGAATTTGATATTACTTTTCAGTCAAGAACAACCATCAATGCGTAGGTTTTCGCAAACTTCATCACTGAACAAGTCAACTTATTTAGGAAAGATTGTGAAGCCTCTCTCATATGGACTTTGCAGGTCGATGGATCATCGACCACTTCTAGAGGGGAATAGGAGTTGCTCTCTGTTCCCCAACATTATAGGAATATGATTTTACAATAAAACTCAACTATGTTGTTACTAATAATAAGGCAGAATATGAGACTCTCCTCACTAGAATGAGGATGGCACTCAACCAAGGCATCAAGCACCTGGCTATGATAACAAACGCCCAACTAATAGCAGAATAGGTCGAGAAAAATTTTGAGGCAAAGGATTCGATGATAAGCCAGTATCTGACTGAGATTAGAAAATTAGAGCAATCATTCAAAATGTTTACCCTTAATCAGGCACCTTGATCTGAGAACGAGCATACGGATGCCCTGTCCAAATTTGCTAGCTCAACAAGGGGCATAAGAGATAGGACAGTAATATTTCTAGTCACTGATAGGCTGTTAATCGGCCCACCCAAGGAAAACCTAGTAAAGAGCATTGAGGAGACAGTCCCTTTATGGTAGGGTCTAATCAAACTCTATTTGAGTCATAGCACAGTCCTCGAAGACAAAAATGAAGCTCGACATCTTCAAGGACAAGCTGCCAAGTTTGCACTCAACAAGCACAGCCATTTGTATAAGAGGTCAATCTCTAGACTGCCCCTAAGGTACCTAGATCCCGACCAAGCTCTTGAAGTATTGCAAGATATCCACGCAAGCATGTGTGGGAATCATTCCAAGGGAAGATCCCTTGCACATAAAATAATCATGTACGGATACCTTTGGCCAATATTATTGAATGACTCTGTGTATTTTGCTCGAAAATATGCATCATGCCAAGTTTATTTGAACCTACCACATCAACCTGTCGCACCTATGGTCAATGTTCAAATTTCTTGACCATTCAACCAATGGGGGATTAACATTTTGGGTTTACTGTCGAAGTCAAGAGGTCAACAAAAGTTCATAATTATGGCGATTGAGTATTTTACCAAGTAAGTTGAGGTTGAGGCTGTACCAAAAATAACCGACTCGACCATTAAAGGTTTTATCTGAAAAAACATCATGTCATTTTAGCCTACCCAAGATACTTATTTCAAATAATGGGACTTAGTTCCAAAGCAAAAGTACCAAAAGTTGGTGCCAAGCCTTAGGAATCACCTAACACTTTACTTCAATAGGTAATCCATAGTCGAACAGCCAGACAAAAGTGACAAACAGAACAATTCTCGACCATTTGAAAGCCAAGATACAAGATAATGGGTTGAGCTGGGCAAACGAGCTCCTAAGAGTGTTGTGGGCATACAAGACAACTCCCCATACAGCGACAGGTCATAGTCCTTATAGTCTGGTTTATAGGTCTAAGGCAGTCATCTCCTTAGAACTCATTCAACAAACAACTTGAGTCATTCACTTCTACCTACTCAGAAACACATCAAAAAGAAAGCTCGATCTTGAAACTATCGATGAGTGAAGACAAGAATATTACAATACTATGCAGCGCTACAGGTCAAAAGATGGTAGAGAACTATAACAAAGGGGTCAAGCCACGCTATTTTAAGGTCAAAGACATCATTTTCAAAAAGGTGGAAATGCCTACGAATGTTAGCAAACTTGACCTAAAATGTGAGGGACCTTACACCGTTGTGAAGGTATCAAAGCATAACGCCTACAGGCTTGCTAATTTAGATGGGGATGAGCTCCCTCGCCCTTGAAATGCCATCAACCTGAAGGAATTCTACATATGAAGTCACATTGTAATCATGTTCATATTCTTTGATATAAATAAAGTTTCAGCAATACTACTATCATTTGTATGCATTGTCACATCCATATCTACCTTGCACCATTTCAAGTTTTGAGTTGACCCCGTAGTCAACAAATAAGTACCGTCATATCACCAGCCAAGTTTCAAGTCGACCTTGTAGTAGATAAATAAGCATCTTCACGCTGCCACTCAAGTTTCAAGTCGACCCCATAGTCAATGAATAAGTAGCCCCATGCTACCACTCAAGCTTTAAGTTGACCCGTAGTCGACGAAAAAGTAGCTTCACGTTGCCACTCAAATTTTGAGTTGACCCCACAATTGACGCAAAAGCAACTTCAAGTTGCCAAACCAAAGTTCTAAATCAACCATGCAGTCGACTCAAAATAGCTACACACTAAAACCTTATGGCTTTTTAGCCCAAACTATATAATCGACCTAGTAGTCGATCAACAAGTCGATCATAAAATTATGAAAATTGACTGTAAAGTTCAATGCACTTTAGCATGACCATGCATATCTCTCAACACTAATCAAAAATCAACGACAAACTTGTTGAATGTTGCATTAAATTTATGGATAACTAACATGGTTGTCAACTATCCACCCATACAATAGCGACAGTAAAGTTGCACTCGACAAAAAACATGTGAAATTCATTTCATTCAGCAACAAAGAGGTCAAAAAAAATCTTTCATTCATTGAATAGTCATTCCAATGACATATCTATTACAAAAAAAAAGATAAAGAAAAGAGAAGTAAAGCAGTAGTAAGAGTAAATAGCTTGAAGATCAAGTCTTGCTCGACCCAGCTTGGTCACCTTTCTGCTAGTCTTGATCGGGCTTTGGTATTGCAAATGCAAACAGCTTGATGGCTTAAGGTGGTCAAGAAAGCCCCATGACATCGCTCATGAATTTAGTTAAGTGCAACACATATTGCGCAACGTCAACTAGCTCCTCCTTCAATTGGACGATAAGGTCCTCAACGAAGGCAAATTCACTCACCAACTAAGCTAACCTAGCCTCGACCTCAGCCTACTATTGGTGGGCTTCAATCAAGAGCTTGTCAGGAACATTTGTTATTGTACATCTCTCAGCACCCCCATTAAACACCCTCTCCTCAGACTCAGGATAAGGCTGCAGCTTCTCATCCAGGGCAGGGCTAATTTTGCTCTTGGCTTTGGCTGGAAAAACGTAGCCCAAACACTCGAGCTACTTTACTGTCTTGCGAAACGCATTGCAAGCATCATCAATCAACATAATTACGCTCATATCCTAGAAGGCCAAGCTCAATATAAACTGTTCCACCACCTCCCACCACATTATGGAAAGCTATCAAGTGAAAGCCTCTCGAGCCTCCTCAAGCGCATCTACGCGACCAGTCGATCGACCAGAGGAGTAGCTCACCTGTATGTCCAAGTAAGCCTTTTTCAGCATGGAGTTCATTCGACTCCTCTCCTTGACCACCTGTACCAGTTGTTGATCTTTAGAATTCAACTAGTCTTGAAGGTCAACCATCTCCTGCGTCAGCTAGTCAACCTGGAGCTGGGAAAACTTAAGTTGAACTTTGAGGGTATCTACATCCCCTCCCTCTTGCGGCTCCTCTCGATCAGCTAAGGTCAACTTCGATTGGTAGTAAAGGTTGTATCCCAACTAGTTCAACTAAAATACAGAGTGTCAGTGAACAATACAACTTTGTGAAACAAGAATTCGATAAGAAACAGTTGACCTCACACTTACCAGATTACAATGGTAGGCCAGAGTCCTAAGTGCTCCAACCTAACTCAGCTGCATGAGTCTCTGCTGGTCCTTGGAAAAGAGCCCAATCACCATCCAATTGAAAGCGTCGGTGCCTGCCATCCTTGATTGTATGATGGAGGTCAAATCAGTCACCTCGATGGTGGGGTCAGGCCTAAAGTAAGGTGATTCCAACTGAGGTAGTTGAAACAGCACCCCATCACCATGCTTGCCAAATAGGTCATAGCTTGTCACTACCTTTGACTTGTCATTATCACCTGTCATTTTCTTGGGTGTCAACCCTCCCTGCTCAATCATTGGTCTTTTGCCCTAACCCATGAGGCTACTTTGAACACGCTCATCTGGTTGAGTAAGTTAAGGCTGAGGCACCTATTTGATCTAGGGCATGGCAGGGACGATGGTCAATCGGGTCAAGGGCATAGGTTCCACCCAGAGGCCTCTTGTCAAGTAACCTCTCAATGGCACTCCTCATTCCTTTACGCTCGTGTTGTAGCTTCTACTCGATTGCTGGCCTTACCTCTTCTCGATCTACCAACAAAAGATAAAATAAATTGATCAAAATTGAGTAGAAAGAAAAATGTTATTAACATAATCAATGAAGATCTCTACCTAGTCGATCGCCCACCGACAAGTCGAGCTCAGCTAGCAATAGACCAGCCAACACCAGATACCTCTCTTCAGTCAAAACTGATGCCTCCATATGCCTAAATTCAACCAGGTCTTGAATAAAGGTGTTAGGCCTACTAGGCATTTGATTCCCTAGCATTTCCACATGCCTTCTCTACCACCCCCTTGGAATGTTAAAATCTCGAAGCTCTCAAACATAAATAAAGTATTTTTTCCACTCCTATCCATACGAGGACAAAAGGGCTACCAAGAATTTTTAACAAAAATATGTTAGATAATAAAAGACAGACTATTTTGTACTACCCGACTTTTGAGACATGGACAAATAGAATAGGTTTGAAAAGTTGACAAAGGAAGCTGGCTGGCTGAACAAGTGCATCAGCACAGCAAAGCTATAAATGGTGGCGAAACAGTTGGGAAGAAGTTGGGTTATACTGACCTCGAGGCCCACCAGGAGATCGACTATGGCTGGCGCTAAAGGAAATCTAAGACCACACCTCAACCGCTCCTCAAATATTGTTATGCATCCCCTTGAATGTCGATGTATCCTACCCCAAAGCCCACGCACCAAAAATTCATACTTATCAGGAATGTGGTACATCTCCCTAATTCAAACTAAGAAAGCAGTGGAAATTTTAGAGATTATTTCACTATAGTAGTTTGGTGTAAATAATCGACCGTGCAATGCAGATGCTTCATTGGGGCCAGCCTCGCCCCCAAAGACAACCCTCTTAGTGCTTGAACTGTTCGAGGTCGAGCTATTGCTCGATGAGCTATTAGAGCTACTCTCACAAGTACTCTCAAATGCACTTTCAACGCTATTTTACCCCTAGAATGGTACGCCCTTGAACCTAATGTTCTCACTATCTTAAGCACTAGACATCTTTGCAAAGGAAAATGAAGAAAAGCACAAGCTTGCAGAAGAACTTACAATGGGTAGCTTGAAAACTCTAAGTGCAGAAAGGACTTAGAAAGTTTTGAAAGCAAGAACTCAACCAGAGCGAATTCTACAAAAAAGAAAAATGGATGTCTCTAGCCCACTTATTTATAGGCATTTGAACATAGGAACCCAAGCGGCAATAATAATTACATTGCCGCCCCTTGGCGCTTCATATTTTGCGAGGTAACTGACGCATTAAATGCATAAAAACTATCAAAAACCCTGGTCGATTATTCAAAAATCTAGGTTGAGAGTCCAAAATCCTGGTCGAATACGTGTAACCGTTGTAAAACTACCGTAATCGCATTTCAGTTATCTGCACCCTATTTCTTCTCATTGACAAGCTCAATCAGGATCGCGAGTGGGGGGGACTCATGATATGGGATAGCCCAACATGCCAAACTCAACAAGCTATTGACCTCAAAGATAGCCCTCAAGCCCATTTAACATGCACAATCCAACGTTGCTTCTAGACCCAACTAGGCTGGATCACTCGACTGCAGTCGTCTAGTGGAGCGGATTACCCTCGACCACACCTAACGGGAGGCTTCAAGGTACTTCATTCGATCAACCATCCCTCTAGTCGACCACCTTATCTATTCAACGATTGTTGATTAGAGTACTTATTCCGGTGCTAACTCATATCCTTGCCACATTTAATGCTCTAACAAGCAGCATGCCTTCACATTAATAGCGCATGCCACCTAGAACAGTCTCTACCACCAACTCTAGCAAGAAGGCGCACCCTCAAAATACTATTCATCCTAGAAAGTAGGAGATAATGCCATCTGAATTAGTACCATGATGGAATATGACTAATAACCCCCAAATAAAGACAAGAGCCCTATATACTTAATAGGGGCATCTTAAACTTATCATCCACCAAAAGAAGGCTATAAATATTTCATTACTAGCCACACTCCAGATAATAACATATACACTATACACTCTTGCTCTTCTGTTCGATTATCTCATTTTGACCAAAACTAACTTGAGCATTGGAGTGCCTTCGCCGAAAGCGCCTCGACCAGTTTAACATTTGCTGTTTGTTGCAGATCTCAGACCTCAAAAAATATTGCTGTTAGACCATTCGATATCTCTGGTTGAATCAACCCAAATACAACACTGTTCACTAAATACGACTTTTAACCTTATCAATATAAAATATAAGTATAACAATAAAAAAATAAGTACATAAAAAAAGGAAAACATATAAAAATAAAACTATATGTGCACATATAGACAAAATTGTAATTTTCATCATGTAACTTTACAGTTTACTTCATTTAGTATTTGATCCTATAAATTGTATAATTATAATTTTAGCCCAATAAATATCAAAAAATTATCACTTTTAATCCTTTTTTCATTGGAACAGGTGAAATTCATAGGGAAAGTTGATGTGGTTTGCCGGCTTAGTGCCCATTTAGATTTTTTGCTTTGTTGACACTTGACGTGCCTTAATTAATTGAAAAAAACAAAAATATCAAATAGATATAATAAAATATATATGATATGTATTTATATATATTTATTATATATCATATATGTGATATATATTTTCGCTCCAGCGCTTTCTAACACCA
>JACGDI010004807.1:34304-70356 GCA_014898725.1 Jacaranda copaia | reverse complement strand
CTCCCCCCGGGCCCCCCTTTTGATTCTGATGCTCAGGCTAATTGTGATGAACACTTGGATAGCAATTACAAGAAACTTGACTATTGATGAAATTTTCAGAGATGCTCAGGAGGCCCAAAATATTGAAAGAGCGGAATCTGCAGATGAGTGGACGCATCGAGAAAAAGAAACTCGAAACAAGAGAATCTAAACAACTTAAGGGCAAGGGGCAAAGGTGTTAATGTAGACTCATCTCTTATCAATTTCCGTTTCAGTTATATGGTTTTGGTGGAGAAAATTAGATATTTTGGGTTGGATTGGAAAAAAGAATGGGGTTGAGCATGCTCTGGGCATGTGTATGTTGGTGTTAATTTTCTGCGTCAATTTTCGGTAGTTTACATTTGTTGGGTTTTGCAATTTGGGATTTGGATGCTTGTGAGGACACTATGTTGACAGAATGTTTGGCTTTTGCTTTAAATGGTTTCTCGAATCTTCTTTGTCCTAACTGACATCAACCTTTTGCTGCTTCTTATTTGTTGATTGTGGTGGCTGGATTTTTTATTTTGATGGTCAGTCTGATTAGAATGGAGAGTTTGGAAATATGGATTTAGGTGATATCAGCATGTGGGTTTGGATTGAGGATTGATGTCACTGCTGATGTATGGTCAGCTTGATAGTTTGGTTGTTGGGAATGTTTGGTAATTTCTCAATGTTTATTTACATGGTAGTGTTTGAATTCAGAGTATGGTTTGCTGGAAATCAGAGTATAGTCGGTTCAAAGCCTCTGTTTTGAGGATTTTCTTGTGAAATCAGATTGATTGTGAAGACTTCTCTACCGGCTAAGTTTCTGAGGTTCTGTTTTCTGGAACTCTGTCTGTAGTCAGAAACCATAATTTACTGGTGTTGTTCAGTTCATTGAGTGCTTAGAAAGTTGCTTTTTGGAATTTTGCTGCTGTTTTGATTACGTAGTGGGGCTTATTTTAGTCTGAGATCCTCGGCATCAGATTTCCTCGGCCGATATAAATTGATGTAGCTGCTTTTATTTCATATCGGTGGCTCATCAAGGGTTAATCAGCTGGTATGAAAATTCCTGATATGTTAATCTATCTGTTGGAATCTGGAGGTCTACACGGGGGCCATATGGTTTGCACTGTTATTTAATTTGCTTGGATCAATCTGCTATAAATCTGATTCTATTGTAATGCGCAATGGCGGGTCAATTTTGTGGATGGCTGGTCTCTTTCTTTTTTTGTTTGGGAATCAGTAGCACAATGTTGCATAATACCGCTGGGAGTTGATTGTTGTGCTATTTTGGATGGAGCATTTGCCCAATGGTGGTTTTATTTTGCTGAAATTATCTTGACACCTTTTTTAATTTGTTTGAAGCATGGAAGATTCGAACTCGCGCTGGATGGGAGGCCGCAATTGTTTCACGGTCTCGAAGCCTGATTGCTCGGACGGTCAACTGGCAACTTATTTAATTTGTTGTGATGCATGGGAGATTCGAAGTCGTGCTGTTTGTGAGGCAGCAATTGTTCATTGCAGTTGCATGCGGACGGTCAACTTTTGCTGGAATTTTTCGCCGCCAAATCTGCCCAACTTTGCGGTCAAAATTGGACTTGAGCGTGGGGCCAGCTTGACCAAATATACTGTAGGGTTGATTGCTGGGCCAAATTTGTGGGCCGTCTTTCTTGAACTCAACACGTGTGCTGCCTCGTTATTTTGATTTGTTGGCTAGTTTCAATTGATATAATTGGAGGTATAACTTGGGCCTCTGGCAGACTTGATCCATCTTTCCTGATTTTATTGAATACCTTATTGGTTGTGTTGTAGCAATTTTATATTTTTAATATTGTTTTCGTAAGAGAAGATAGTACTTCCTTATTTAGTTCTGCAATCAAACTCTCTTAGATTGTAATTTTCTATTTGGTCTTAATATATCTTGAACCTATTCCAAGTAAAAAAAAATGTATATGATATATATTTATATATACATGTATATCTAAATATATACATTTATTTAAATATATATATATACACACATACATATACATATATGTTATATATATGCCTTCACCCCCAGGCCCGCACCCCCAACAGCCCGCTGGGCTGTTATGGCCGTGAGCCAGGCTAGCTCGCCGACTGCCTAGATCTAGCCATGGTGCGTCGTCAAACATGGCCAAGGCAGTTATGGTAGCTGGCCAGGGTGGAGGTGGGGTGGAGAGAATGTACCATTTTCTTTTTTTTTTTCTTCAAATATTTTTTTTAATTTATTTTTTAATTTATATTTATTTTAAATTATTTTAACAAAGTGATTTTTATTTTTTAATTAGTAAATAATTATAAATTGTATATAAATATTTGTGTATATATATGTGTATATTTTTAAATTCAAAATTGTGCCAGCTAAGCGAATTAAAAGAATATTGTTAATATGGTAGATTAATTTTTTTTATTTTTAAATTAATAAATAATTATAAATTATATATAAATATATATTTGTATAAATATCTGTGCATATATGTGTGTATAGATTTTTAAATTCAAAGTTGTGCCAACCAAACGAGTTAAAAGAATACTGTTAATATGCTAGATTAATTTTTTTATTTTTTAATTAGTAAATAATTATAGATTATATATAAATATATGTGTATTTATGTATATGTTTGTTTATATTTTGGAAGAGATCTTTTTTACTATAAAAGTCAAATCAATACTTTTTTGTTAAATTTTTTTGGTAAAAATAAAATTGAGTGATTATAATAAAATATTTATGATGTATATATATAATATATATGTATATATTGAAAAATGAAAAAGTCTTGGGGATAATGAATGATAGTAGAGGGTATTTTGGGGGGGGAAATTGTGTTGGAGGGAAAATGATGATATATAATATATAAATATATATATATAAATAGATTTGTATATATATGTGTGTGTGTGTGTGTAAACTATATAATATGTTTGGAATTACAAAAAAAAAAAGACATGTATGTTGCCAACTAAGCAAGAAAAAGACAAAAAATGCCTACTAGGCAATCCAACGTGGCAAAAAACTCCAAGCTGCCACATGCCCAATGAGTCATGTCAGCTTTTCCAACGACCTTGGCAGTCTCCAGTGAAAAAAAAATAAAAAATGATAATTTTTTAATACTTATAGGACTAAAATTGCAATTATACAACTTATATGACCAAAAACCAAATGAGGTCAAGTTACAAAATGAAAATTGCAATTTTGCATGCACATATACATATTAATATATTGGTATATATATGTATATATATAAAATGAACCCAGCACCCCACCAATGTAGCAATTGATCTTTCCGTTGGGTTAGGTGTGGCTGGTTTAAGGGAAAGGGGGGGCAATATTTATACTTTATTTAATTATAAAATTTGTTAAACCGACTAATGATTTGACATGTAGATCTAAGTTGATCCAAATAAAGAATAATTTTGTCTTTTACTTTTTAGATATTTAATTTTAATTTTAATTTTTTTAACCGTGATGAAGGGTGACATGGGCATATAGAGAGGTGCCAATTTTTGGAGGAAATTTTTAATTGTGATGACATGTGATATTAATAACTAAAATATTTTTTACAAATTAAATTAAATTAATTTATGGAGGAAACAAAATTTTGAAGGAAGAAACCGTGGAGTAAATTTGGACGGAATACATTTTTAGAGGGAAACAAATTTTAGATGGGACTTTATTTAATTGTGATTTAAAATTAGTAAAAACAAGTATTTGTTACCATTTTCATATAAAAAAAATGGAGGAAAAAAATTTTAGAGGGTAATTATTAACTATAGTAACAAATATATTTGTTACTATAAACATAATTGTAACAAATTTGTTAACGTAACAAAAACGTAGAAACTTTTGTTACAAATATGTCTTCTTGAAAGGAGAGAAAAATTATTTGTGACATGACAATACTTCAGTTTTCTTAACAAATGTTTCTTTAGTTACAAAAGAATAAAAATTTTGGATATCAAATATTTTTCTTGGTTACCTAAGATGAGTGCTTCAGTAATAAAATTCCAGTCTCGTCACAAAAAATCATGATTTTGTAACGAATTTTTACTTTGTTACCAAAATTTTTGTTACAAGAAGTGCAATTTATTATAGTGATAGTGTCTCCCAAATGTTTTCAAGTTAGTGACTTAGAAATGAGAAAAGCATATAAGTGTTAGGACCTATCAATAAACTAGACATCAAATGGAGGACCCATACAAAATAACTAAACTCTTTAGCCAAGAGCATACAAATTACAAGCGATGGGAGGAAAAGAGTGCCTAGAACTTGTAATGTTTCCAATATGAGGAAATTCTACATTTAAACAACGCCCTTTATGCTACCTGAATGTGCCATCCATGGCGCCCCTTGGTTATAATTGCTTCTAACTACATAATTATGATTTGAGCATTCTTCTTTCTTTTGAAATTTTATTTCTTTTAAAATAAAAAGTTAATTTCTTGAATTGAATAAAGCTTAGTCACTCGAGAGAGGCATCCTTCTTTATTATTGATGCTTTCGTGAATAAATGTCCTTCCTTGACTTTTCAGTATCTTGTCTCATGACTTTAACCTTTTGCACGATAGCATCCTCATCACCAGAAGAGTTCTCAAAGACATTTAGGCGCAAACCCACTATTAGTCCTCTAAGAGGCACATGGTAACCTTCCAACATGATCCTACTATACAATCCTCCAGGGGCACATGGTTGCAAGCATAAACCTACTGTAGCCTCTCCAGGAGGCATGTGGTAGCCACTCTGAAAAAGCCTACTATAGGCCTTCTGAGAGGCACATGGCAACCCCCTTGGAAAAGCCCACTATAGGCACGTGGCAACCCACTAAAAGCCTTCTAAGAGGCATGTGGTATCTTCCTTTGAAAAACCTACTAAACAGCACTTCGAGAGGGACATGATAATGACGTACAAAAGCCCACCTTGAATCCTAAAATTGTCTAAGTTGAGAGACTGCTTAACTTACTCCACACTTATTATGAAGGCTCTTAGGTTTCACATAAATACAACGTCTTTATCTCAATTACTTGAACATTAATAATGGTGGCCACTCAAAATCCTAGAATTAACTCTTCACCTTCAACAACAACCTTTCTAAAAAATGAACAACAAAGTTTGATGAAAGAGAAGTTCTGCACCTCTCTAGAATAATTTTATTGTACTCCACACTTACATCAACAACAAATATAAGAAACTCACAAAATTGATTAAACGCTTGTGCATCCAAATAAAAAACTTCACCAAGTTTTTGAGTAAATGGTAAAAATATAAACACCCCCAATAAGCCAAAAATAGATTAGGCATCCCTGCAAGGATGCTCCAAAAATCATAAGAAGTGTGTAGGCATAGATGCCTACTGCCTAGGATAGACCCCCTAGTATAGATGCCAAATTGGATCGCCCACTATGGGAGGCTCGAGATAGGTACCCACTGTGGGCACCTAATACAAGCCCCCAAGAATGGGGCCCATATTAGGTGCCCCAAATAATTTAAGGAGTCACTCAACAACCACATCCTGGATTGCAATGTGCAATCAACCAACTCATGAAGACAAGTTCCACATACAGACCTCAATACCCTTGAATGCACTACTCATGCTACCAAAATGCTAAGACTCACATAAACTAAACTTACTGCAAAGTGGAATGAAAAAAAATATTATGATATTAATCACTAGTCATCCATTCAACTAAGTATTTGAACAAATGTAAACAAGTGAGTACAGAAAACAAACTACATTACAGCTGCAATGTGACCATGAATAGCTAGCCTCAAAAACTATTTTCGTGATGATACAATGTTCTAACTCTTGCAATAAATGCCCAAGAGGCAATGATGCTAGGGGCCCAACAACCACCCAAAGTATAGAAACTATTTCGACCACCCAAAAGGATACTAGGGGGCTTGTGGAAGATCAAACACAATAAACCCCCTCAAAGAAATTCTTCAAAGAAATGTTCCAAACATCAAAATCATAATCTCTCGAAGCAAATAAAATCTTCCCAAAAGTGAAGTTTCATCTTCTGATATGCCCCTCGACGACCCCACATGACTTGACAGAGCATCTTAAAAGGTCCCACACTAACATGCTAAGCCTCACATAGAAATCAAAATAAATAAAGTCCTAAATGCAAGTTGCAAAAACAAGCATCAATGCTTAACATGCCGCAAAAGTCCTAAAATTACTCCTCCCGTGGCACAGAACTTAAGCAACTCTAAGTTCCTATTGAAACAACCAATGCCCTTAAAAAAACTAGTTGCAACCTAGGAAAGCTAGTCTATGCCTCCCTAGGACCTAACAATTAACCAACATTTCCCATAAACCACTATCAAGAAAACTAAGCCCCAAGTCTACTAAGATAATGAGCAGCCAAATAAACATATAGAGACACCCTGATTTCATGCTACTTAACAAAAAGCTATAAAAGACCTCATTTTGAGCACCCAATGTAGATAGCCTATGCAAGCACCTAGGTGGGCGCCTACAAGTAACAACCTATTAAATGTCATCCTATCACCAATTCTTTGAAAACGATAATTTTCACTCATAATAGATCCCTATCCTTTAACCTTCTATCACTTTCAGTCAATACTACAAACTTCACTAAGTCCATTGATGACTGCAACATATGACCTACCCTCAATACCCTCAATACCTCATAGACACAAAATTCACCTAAATCTTTAGTTGAGTAGTGTATTCAACTTCATTGATCTTACTTATTAATTTTATCACACGATAAACTTCACGCTTACTAAATAATTAAATTAAATTTAATAGATTTTATTTTTACAAATTAAAGTAAAGGAAGTATTAAAAATTAAACTTTTGATATGAAATTAAAATCTCTCTATTGAAAATAGGGGACTTGAGCAAACACCCTCAACCGAGTCAGCATGAGCATCAACTTCCCGAACATCTCACAAGGCCTTTCTCTACTATGCAGTCGAAGTCATTGCCCCCAACCGCATCAATATCAACAACCTATAGTGGTCCTTGAACCTCATTTCTATCTATATATTAAGTGCAAGCAGTGGTCGAGAGGGCCTAGCCACATCCTCGAGAAATTGAGAGGTTTGGGAAAAATAAGCATCAACATCAACTTTCTTCTCCATGATCCTATAGATGAAGGTTGAAGCCAAATCAAACTCCTTTTCAGCTAAGAGAATGTTCGGGTGATCCTTGATAACAAGGTTATCTAGGTAGTCTTACAACTATTCAACCTTAAAGACAGTAAGTTTTTCTAGGTCATCCTTCTCAAATCAATAACTCTTTAGCTACTTGATAGCCTTATTGAACCCCTTCTTACTGTCATCTATCCCAAAAATAACACTGGCATCGATGAAAGCCTAGCTCAATATGAACTATTGAACTGTCTCCCTTCAAATATGAGGCAACAGATTGAAAAACCAATCTAAGCTTCGACTTGGCAAACTTTGTAGCCCCTATTATGCCCCCACATTCATTACCTACTCAGCATCAAAATGTAGCTGTTTTATTTGCTACTCAAGCCTACTCCTATCAGTAACTGCAACCAGCAACTCATTATTCTTCTTCTTAACCTCCTTCTGCTTAGTCAGTTAGTCAATCCTCAATCGCATGAAGTCCAATGCAATCTTTGAAAGCTAAGACTACTCCTTCTTTAATGCCTCATATTTTTACTTCCAATCCACCCTATCAAACAATGATATGTTGAACCTATGGAACAAATTGTATCTCTATTGCTCGATCTAAAACATCAAAACTTTAAATTATTAACAACAAATATAGAGAAACACACTAGAAGGCTCATCTACAAAAAACTTATCACATTCATATAAAAAGTAAATGTAAATCTTTCATCGGCTTTTCCCTAAAGACTTTTTTTTGGTCTTCAAAAATAAACCAGCCCTCAAAACATTCAACATGGGCCCTGCATCCTTCATCAAAGCATTTTCTGCCACACTAAGATCGCCAAAGAATAGGTTGGGCTTCATTGAAAGGTTAAACAACTCTTCCATCATCTTCTAAACTCACATGGACCTATGCATGTCCTTAAAAGCCATCACTTTCCCCTTATCCCTAATTGGCTTTTTGTTGAGAAAGCCCACTCAAAGCCCCTAACCTCGGCAGCTCTCTTTTTCAATGGAACGATTGGTGGACTTTAGGCATTGGTAATGAGGAATGAGGAACAAGCAATAAGTCAAGCCTAATACCTATAGCAGTAGAAGTTGCTTCTTGACAAAGAGCTTAGGCCCACGTCTAAGCTCCACTTTACATTGCTTAACCATTACAAGTTAGTAAGCACTCACTATCAGTGATCGATCTGCAAAATAAATCAATCACAACTTGACCAGAAACTTGACATATACCATATGAAAAACATAATAGAAGAAAAAAGACTACCTAAACAAGTATTTGATGATGCCCTAAAAGGTGTGATTGACAAAACCACCAACACTAAGACTTCCACTTTAGTAAATGTGGCGGCCTCTATTTTCCAATCTCCATAATTTCATGCAGAAAAATATTACGCCATGTAAGATTCCTATTACCTAGGAGGTCAATTTCCCTCACAACCAACCTGTGGGAATGTTAAAGCCCCCATCATTAAGAGTTTGAACATAAAAAATCTATTCTTCTATTCTTGACTAGAAAAGGAAAAAAGAGTTTCCAAAATTTTTCAACAAGTTTGGCCAATAATGTAATAAAAACCTTACTCTTTAGAGCTATCAACTTCTAGGACATCGACCAATGGAAAAGATGGAAAACGTTGATGAAAGAAGAAGCCTAATTATTTATGATCATCAAAACAACAAAGCCGTACCAAAAAGCAAAAGATTTTAGGATGAGTTGAGTAATAAACTTGAAGACCACTAAGAAAGTCAACCATAGGTTGAGCAATTGAAAACCGAAGACTACATTCAAAAGCAGCATTGTGAAAAGTTATATTGCCCTCAAGATGTTCATTTATATGGTCCTCAAGTTAAGGTTTGATAAGCTTAAACTTAGTGGGAATATGAAACTTGCGCTTAATTGATTGCTACTCTTTACACTTAATGCCAGACCTAATCTCACTGTAGTGTTCAGTGGTCACCAACTTTCCCTCAACAAAAAAGGTTGACTAGGTGGCCTAAAGGTGCCCATCTCATCAACTATTGGTCTAAAGGATCCCACCGCACTTGTGATAGTAGGAGGAGTTTCTTCCTTACTCTCTACACTCTCTTCCCACAACTACTCGAGCTATTACTTTAACCATTTTCCCACTAGAACCACTTCTACTCCAAACCTACTACTAGAGGATGCCCCTTGGAGCTACTCCCACCATTGGCCTAATCCCAAGATGACCTTAATCACCTTAAAATCACTCACTTTACTCCTAACCTTCTCAAAAACCCTTGATATTTTCACAACAATATAAAAGAAATAATAACCCAATGAGCCAAAAAAACAAAAAACAAAAATGAGCAAGAATGTGAGAGATAGGAAAAGAAAAAGGGCAATTACAAGAAAAGTTGAGCAAATAATTATAAACTTGAACAAAATTGAATCGGAATAAGAACGCACAACCATAAACAAGAGCAAAATTGACCAAAACGCATAGGCTTGACTTCAAAAGGCAGTTAAATGGGCATATTTATAAGGGTCCTAGGCCAACATAACCAACTAAAACAACTGACAATCGATTAATAATGATGTAACCATTGGTTACCTAATCAATTACTTTTCGAATGAAACCACCAAAAATCAGCCAATAACTTAATTCTTGAATTTTGAACTCACGCCTGTGAATACCTTGGTTGAAATTCAAACTAGGCTTATCAATAAAGCTCTCCTAATAGGTCTAAATCTCACACCAACATTCACAAACTCTTGGTTACATAGAGAAGTGGGGGGACTCATGATATGGGTAGGGTTGACCTTACCCTTGACCAAAAGTAGGCTTAGTAGCCCCTGTCCCATAGTCTACAGTTTAAGTAGCTCATCAACCTATGAGTTGATTGCCAATACAAACTCAACCTTCTATGAAGCAAGCACCTCTAGAAAGAGAGATTCTTAGGAAGCAATGCGTTCAACTAGCTCAACCTCCTGAGGTCAACCAACTCTAGCTCCTAAACATAGTCGCATTTAATGCACTTCCTATTCACACTCAACTGATCATCTTCATATTAAATGCAACTAAACCAACATTCTATCCACATCAAATGTGCCATAAGCCAATTACTATTGCATTAAATGTGGAAGATATGCCACATATTTTTAGCTAGCAAGAAGTATGGTGATTGGTCAATATCTAAAAAGACCTTTGCAGTACTACAAACAAGTCAAATTTCACTAGCCTATAAGGATTAGATGGTCGTTTTGACCTTCCCTTTTACCAAGCCAGTGAAAACACTATAAAAATACCCAGCTGTAGAATTTTTGGGTATGCTTACATTCATACTTTGGTTCTCACTCAACTATTTTCTCCTCTTCTCGAGCTTATTATGATTTAAGCATTGGAGGGTTTTAGTCAAGGACCACTTTGACAAACCTTACATACTTCCTTATGGTTGTAGGACTTGACCTGCTCTTACCTTGGGTTCTTGAGCTTGGCCACTCTCTGGTGATTGAGACAACTCTTTAGCACACATCCAAACTCTTTAACATTATCACCTAAATAAAAGCAAAAATAGTTCATGGAAAATACTATATATATTAGAAATAATTACATATGTTTATATTCTAACTTATTCATTTTAATATTCACAGTGAATATAACTTTATAAATTTTTGTAATCAACATTTTGTCAAATCAAAGTTAATCATAGGATAAATAAAGATTTTGATCCTTTTCCCTATTATTTTGATCCAAATCATTTTAAAAAAATAGTAATATCTAATCATATTTTTTTCCTATATATAAATTAATTTTTATTTTGTTTAATGTTTACTTTTTAAGGTAATTTAGCACAACTTTTACCTTTTGTTTGAGTTGATTTTCCATTATGTAGTAAATTTTATGTTCTCAATATTATTGATCATTTTTCATCTTTTTCATGCATTATATTTTATGGTTTTATTTGAGTTATCTTAAATTTATTAAGTTGTTTTTTATTATATAGAAAAACATAAGTGTTTTATATATTTACATTGTGTGTTTATAGATGTGATGATGTTACAGCGAGCATGACTTTTCATTGTTCTTCATATTCATATATTTTGATTTCATGAAATTAATTTCGCATCATGTATCTTATTGATAATATATCGTGAACTAGATTCACAATTTACATGCAATTAAAATGATATATATAAATTATTTTTCAATTATAATTAATTCAGTTCATGCCTAATATGGGGTACATGCTAGTATATAATATAAAATATTGCAGATTTTCATTACACTTACCCACTTTATGTATCTAGTTATTTAATTAAATTTACGCTACCCATGAGCTTCAAATCTTTCCAATGATATTTTTTTACAATAAAATATAGGATAGTTGAGTTGGTGACAAAATAAAAGATTTCTTAAAGATTTAGTTGATACGATTATTTTTCATCCGATCACAAAGGAATAGGGTGTTGCTAAATATGGTAAAGCAATTAATGAAATTGGAAATTTTATCATTTTGAACATATTTTAAGTGCAAAAATAGTCACCATCCAACAACCTTATTTGGGTGCATTTGGATGGTGATGTTCCAATTTTCAAATTTCATGACAGTTCCAATACATATCAAATAACAAAGAAGAACAACAGACACGATCAAACAATCCCTTAAGAGTAACTTTTTATAGTAAAATCGAAATAAAAGTATGTGGGTCCAGATCAAGTGCTCGAACATTCAAAATTCCGAGATTTTGCTCCATTTCTTCTGCAAGCGGGCATCAGAAATGAATTCATGTAAATCCTCTTGCTCCTTTTTGTTTTTTCCTTCCTTTTTGGCTTGTCATTCACGCATAAAAATACCACCTTTTTAATATTCTCCATTTCTCTTATACATAAATTTATTGCATTTTGATTCGATTTTTTTTTTTTTTGGTTTGATTTATCGTTGGCTTTTAATCAAATATGTTGGAAAACTTTCCCAATCTTCCCTTTTCTTGTTCGATTTATTGTTGGTTTCTAAATCAAATGTGTTGGAAAAGTTTTCCAATCTTCCTTTTTTTGAATTATTTATACAGGAGAAGTTTGAAGCTGGCTTCTAATTTACATAAATTTCACCCGGTTTGTTATTTCTTCTTGAACAGTTATTACATTCGAATGTTGATTCCATGACCCAAAAACACAATTAGACGAACAAGAATAAATGGTCCTTTTATTTTCTTGTTAACTTTTGGTAATTTTCTTGGATCCAATCAACCCACTTAAGGGCCTGTACATGTGTGTGTGTGTGTGTGTTTTGATCCTTACTTTAAGTTAGGCAGTTGCTTTTTTTTTTATTGTAGCTTTCTTTCATGCATGATGTTGGGTTTGGATGTGGAATTTGTCGGTTAGGATTGACAACATAGGCCTAATTATATATCTTCTGCTGTTGTACTTGTTGAATCAACAATTCTTGATCTTAAAGACAAGGTAAGGCAGTTAGTCCAAAGATTGAATTGTGGATCCCATTTGCATATTTGAACATAATGTGAAGGCAATAAATTTTTGCTTTTTATGATAGGTGTTGCGTAAGAATGGATCAAATAGGTACAAGTGGGAGCGATTCAGATTTGGACATTGATCTGGAGAGTGGGGGAACAACAAGTGAGGAAGATGCAATCAAAGTCCAAGGTTTGAGTTCAGAACCATCATATGGATCTATGAATGATAGAGATAACAACAAACTCTCAAATTTCAATGAGATTTATTATAAGAACAAGGAGATGCAGTTGGTGAAGTTCAGAGAAGAGACGGAAAATTCTGTAGATAAGAAAAGACATAAGAAACAAAACTCTAAAAGACCTCCAAAGCCACCTCGGCATCCAAGAGCTCCCTCATTGGGCACGTCTGATATTAAGTTGCTTAAGGAAATCTCGGAGCTTAACTCGAGACGTAGAAGAATGGAAACTAGAAGGGCCTTAAAGAATATCAAAAAGGACAAGCCATCATCACTAAATAGCAATCTTTTTGCCTTTTTGGTTACCATAATCTTCTTTTTGGTCATCATCCTCCAAGGTATGTAATATTATATCTAGTAGTCTACCATAAACATGCATGAGGAGAAATCATAGTTTAATCCCATACTTGTGATAGATTGGTGCATGGAGCATATCTTTTATACTTCTATGTAGATTTTGTTAATTCAATTTGCCTTTGCCATATTTCTTGTTTCAAATGTAAACCATGTTGATGCCACTGCTAGAAGTTTGCAAGGATTGAAGAAAGTTGTAACATTTATATAGAATTGACATCAATTTATCAACGTCGTATTTCTTGTTTTAACTGTAAACCATGTTAATGTCACCAAAACTGGGAGAAAATTGTGCATGCCATGCATATTCAATTCATACGGCTGCAAGCTACGAAAAGAAATTCATAGCAATGTGGGAAAGAAGTGGTAGAGACTTGTTGAAAATGTGATAAGATTTATTGTATGGGTAGCAAAATGGGTTGAAAATCATGGTTCTAATCCAACCCAACTCGTCTGAGATATTTTAAATGGGATTAATTTGGTTTTAATTAGATTGTAGGTTGTACATGGATTCTAAATGGGTTTTAAGTAGTTCTAATGAAAAACATAACTAAATAAAGTGTCATATGTTTTAATTAATTTTAACTTCAAGTTTTTCACTTTTTGTGTTATATTATGATGTTGAACGGGATAACAGTTCAGGTTTAGAGTCACTATCAATAAGAAGTTTTGCCATTGAAGAGTTTTCTAGGTAAAGATAAAAGTTAGAAGAATTTTAATATCACTTGACCTCTTCATTTGCCTCTTATATTTAAAATGATGCAGTGTTTATTTAGTACTATAATTACGGGAAAAACCTTAATATTTAAAGTGTTCTTGTTTTGTTTATTAAATAAGAATGTCTGCTCTTTTCTCATTGATTCTGCATTTTTAGGCTAGGATTCACATCCAAAGATAAAATCATGTTTAATTTCACAGAAGTATTCTTTCTCGATTTTCAAGATTTTTTATTGCCAATTTGGATATTTAACAGGAAAAATAATTCTCTAATTTCAAATATTATATGTAATTAGAATTCTCTAAACTCAAAGAAGTAAATGTTATAGAATAACAAATAAATCACAAGTTAGTTTGAAACTAATTCAACCTTAAGTGTTAAGCTGGGATTTAATATTAATTTAAACACAGTAAAATAAAGATGAAAGACCACAACTCAGTGAAATAATATAGCGATATATTAAACAAATAAATTTGATTTTTTTATTAGACCCAATGCAACCCATTTTTATCCATGAATTTTAACCCGTTATGAGCCTAAACAAATCACCTATTTTCCATCCATAGCTTATTTATTGTTAAAGACAAAGATGACAGATTTCTTATAGTTTCCTCTTCTTCTTTTTTTTTTTTCGTTTCTGTTGCTCTCTTGTAGTTCAATATACTATTGAATGACATGATCTTCCATTATCAAATCAACAGGCCACCTCTGTTCTCGGGTGTGATGTCAGATGCTTTGCCTCACCAACTTCCCATGTAAGTCTTGATAATTCTCTTTTAAACTTCGAATATTCTGTGTCCAAATAGAGTGATTATAGGAGGAGGGTGATAGATATTTTCCTAGATAAAGGGGGGAATAAAAGTGCAGCGACCCCAAAATTGCTACATTTATGGATTTGGAGAAGATCATTAGAAGTCAATACATCGTAAGGCAATTTTCTATGGAGCACAATGTTATATAAATTGCAAAGTGCTCATTTTGTTTGTCATGTGTGCATGGCATTCAACGCAGCACCCCTTAATTGTATTTTGTTTTGCTTTATAAACATATTAATTTTTCTTCATCCAATGCTATTTGTGCATTTTTGCTGTAGAAAGCACTTTGTTTCAGTTGTAAATTTGGGCAGGTCTCATGAGGTGTTGTGCTTTGCAAACTATTATATTTCTTATATAGAGGTCTAACTGGTCCTCCATCTCCAAATTTCCATAGGTGCATAAACACTTATTGCCCAAATGCAAATCGTGCTCTATAAAATTCAAAAGATCCAAGGCATAGGCTATCTGTGTGTGTCTGTGTATATGTTTATGTTTTTGTGCTTGATGACATTTTTAGTTTGTCTTGATTTATTTCAGCTTTGTTGATGAATGATGATGACAAATCAAAAAATTTCAAGAACTAACAAGAGTCAGCATGATAAGAGCTGCTAAAGTTTTTCTATAGTGTAGATGTGACTTTCAATGGTTTTTAGGAGCTTCTGACGTATGAGATTGGCTATTAGAAGCTAGCTTCTTTTTTCCCTTTTTCTTTTTCTTTCTCTATGTAATTAGACTTGTCTTTGGCATGCATCAGATGAGTATGCTTCTAGGGCACAATTTTCAAACTTGGCCAAGACCCTCAAAATGTAGATATGTTGATTTTTCTACCCATAACTACTTACTTAACCTCTAAATATTTCCTCTCATGTTTAAGATGGGTAAAGATCTTGGTGATTTACTGGTTACTGCATGATCAGATGTTGGTCCATAATTTTTGTCTAATGTATAGATGGGGCCATACTCATTTGATGTGGTTGTGGTTGTGGTTTAGTTCTAATACAGGTCATTTTGTGTTCTTGTCACTATGAATTCACAAACTAGCTAAATAAAGACTTGAAATAAAGAAAAAAAAGTAATATGTGAAATAATAATTTGGCAGCAACAGCCATTTTATGGTCACAGCCCTTGGGCCCCCACAATCCAAACATATATGCAGTATCAACTTTTTCTACATACATAAAAGAATCGCTCAATATAATGTAATTCCAAAAATTTGCCTTTTTCAGTATTTGAACAGCTAAAGTTGTAATTGAAAATATCAAGTGATTAATTACATTATACAGAAATTTATTTATTGGATTGCAATTTGAGTTCTGCACCGAACATCACCCCCACCCCCCAAGAAGCCACATAAAGAATTAGTATAGATTAAAAAAGGAATAGTAATGCGATTTGATCAAGAAATTTAGTGAGAAAAGGAAAAAGCAAAGACAAATGTACGAAAACTAAAATATGATATCACTGGAGCATATAAAGAAAAAGTCTTTGTATTTCCACATCAAAATCCAAGATACGAACATCCAAACATAAGGTGTCTCTTTGTGGAGTAGAGAATAAGATTTTATCAAATAGCAAGCGACCATTTCCCCAAGGATATCAAAATCAAATAAGCGTGATGCAGCTCTTTTTTCAGTCCAAATTGTAGTGACGCAGCCATAAACTCGATCTCCAAGCTATTCGGGTCGGGTCATTCCTAAGAATCTCAAATTCAACTTGGACAAAGATTGAGTTCCACTAATCGATCAACAAGAACACACATCAAGCTAATTGGGATGGTTCCCAAATTAAAACCATCCAATATTTAAGTTATAGTCTAAATGAGATATAGCATAAGCTAAAACGAGAAAGTTATGAACTAGATAATAGAAGTAATAATGATCTAGTTTATCCAAGTCACCTTTTATTGTAGCCATTTGTATTATTTATAGTAGGTCTAATGAAAGGTACAGTATGGTGCCACAAGGACCTCTTGTAATGGTTAGATCGAGATCTATGCTTCTCATTCCAAGTCTAGGTGGATCGGGTTATGATTGGATTCCCCAAAAAGACATAGATTTGGTCCAGCATGGTCATTTTCCTTGTATTTTGAGAGCATATTGGTCTTCAAAAGATCTATGTTGGTAGACCTCATCATTACTCCCCAACTGCTAGAATTGTAGGAGGTAATCTTGGGATACACAATTAACTACTAAACTTTTGAGAAGTTCAAGGGTCTAATTTCTGGTCATTAGATGTAGTGATGTATTACCATTTAGTCCATTGGAAATTTTTGTTTATTTTATTTATTTACTATATTACTTTGCCACCAAAATGCCTCCTATTTAAGTTGTTGTGGTCCTTTTCCTTTTTTACTTTCATCCTTAACTTTATTTTATGCACAATCAAGATCGAAGTGACCTTTCAACACTCTTTGGGATTTGTTTTCTTGTGATCTAAGGTTAGTCCTACACGTTCCCTATCTTATCCTTTTTACAACCATTGGTGACTCCTTCGGTAGAACTCCAACTTAGCATTTACAAGTTTGAGCTCAAGTAAAAGTAGGTCTGACTCCTCTTCTAGTTCCAAAAAAGTCATTTTTATTTGGTGTGGTCCATACAATCCTTCTATCTCCAACCCCACAAGGGTAGTTTCTAGCAAAAACCTGCCAAATATCCCAATATTCCAAATAACCATGAAGACTGTCCATATACCTCTTACGCTGGTGAAGGGTGGTTTCTACTTTAGCTAGCCATGAAGCTAATGAAATAAGATCTCAATATTTCATTTCCCCCTCCTATGATTATAATAATCATACCAAGCCTTTTTTCTGATAAGATACATCTTTCTCCACCTAGGTGTCTAACTTTCAATTTAGCCATGCTAGGTGTTGGCTTTAAGTTTCCCATAGCAGCACCTTTACAGAATATTCTTGCTCATTGGGATATATATCATGTCCAATTTTCACCAAATATAATAAGACATAGTATGTGTTTCTGCAAAATAATAACCTATTTTTAATTTAGAACCTTCATTCGAACATTCTTGGGCTTTCTACTCTATAGCTTTCTCTATTATGAATAGAGAGAGGGGATTTTACAATCTTACAAGCTGTCCTCTTTGAAAATTTCTTATAAGTTTCCTTTCTTCCCTCGTCCTTTAGAAAGAAAGGTTCTTTTTCCTATAAGCTCTTATCAACCTGCCTTAACTGGTAAGAATAGAGTAGTGCTAGAATAAAACTAAATCTAGAAGCTCTAGTGAGGTTACTTAGGGAGAAGATTTCATAGACCTTTTAATGATTTTCATTACTAGGTTGGGAAGCTTACAACATATGAGGTCATGAAACTTACGGGGCTGAGTTTTATGACATCCATCCCCATAGAACCCTTACAGACATTGTATTCTTTATCTTTTTTCTTCCGTTATTCTTTTTTCCCCTTATTTATGCTTAATTGCTTGGTTATGATTTTGATTTTTTTGTCTTTCAATAATGGCAAATAATGAGCTTCTTATTACAAATAGGATTGAGGCCAAGAACGAGGTTTTGCTAGCCAAAGCTCAATCTTCTAGGATTTTTTCTAATTTCCCTATCTCTAGCTTTGGTCCCTTCAAATCTACCTAAAGCAACCCAAAATGAGATTAAGGTCCTCTGGACCCCTATTTTAGGAATTGCTTCTATTACTCATAGCCCACTGAGGCTACTAATTATCTTGAGACCATTTCCTTACCTAGAGCACCTATTATACCTATGTTCCCTCCTAGGAATTCTTAAGCTAAAAATGTGCCATCCCAAGATAAGAGAAAGAAGCACAAATATCATGGTTCCAAAGATAAATCCCATAAACATAAGAGCGACGAGAGCAAAAGTAAATCTTCTAAGGATAAGAATTCAAAGGATAAAGTGTCTAAAGGCAAGGATGCCTCTAATCAGCATTTGGACAAATAAGCTCAAACTCTTTTAGAGCCCATTGTGGATGAGGCATAATGCTAACAAGAACTCTCATACTTAGCCAAACACAAGGGCATTTTATTCAATGCACATAAGTTTTATAAGACCAACAATATCCATTTTCCTAAGGACATGACAAAACCTATTCTCATACTAAGAGAAAAGAGGTATGTCCTACGAACTCAAGCTGGTGAGGTCTCACTTAAGCTTTATAAGTCTCACAATGGAAGATTAGCTCATGATAGCTCTCTACAATTTTGCCAAGAAAAAGAATGGTACCTATGTAGGCATGGAAATAGGCTCGACCAAGCTAGAGGCTTAAATAGGCCAAGCCTATTATGCATATAACAAGTCTGAGCTTGGCCTATTATCTATGATAAGCCATTTTTTTAAAGCCACTTTTTAATAAATTTAAAAGCCTTGATCTGGCTTGAAAACCTATCTGAAAGTCTATTTTCTATTAAGGTTCCAATTAAGCATAAATATTACATAAATCTAAACTTTTAATATGCTCAAACTTGTAATAAACTTTAATATGTCTAGTTACTTAATAGGCCTAAATATGCAAATTACAAAAACATATAACAATAAAAAATGTAGTAGCAAACACATAGTTATGGAAGTTAAAATTCAAGTTTAAAATAGTTGTATATAAATAAAAAATCACATGGTATATAGAGCTTAGAAATAAACTGAACCACCCAGTTTCATCAAATATTGATTAACTAATAGAATTTATTTTTTATTTACTTATTAATATATAATATGAACGTAATTATTTTTTAGTATATAAAGAATGATGAACGAGCCAGCTTGTTAGGCTTATGGACTTTCAAAAAAGCTTAAGTCTATTTATTTAATTAGAAAACTATTTTTTAAGTCTTGATCTGACCTTTTTATTATATTGACCAAGCATAGCCATACATAGGCTAAGCTATAGGCCCTTGATGAGTAGCCTAACCTATTCTCATTGATATACCCATGTGATGATGCTAGTTTACCCCCTTCCCCCATACTTCAAAGTTTTAATCACATACTCCCCACTGCTTCTCTTTTCCTCTTATTCAATTTGATCTTGACTCCCATCCTAACTTTATTATCTTGGTAGTCCATGATATATCTTTGTTAGTCACGAGCAACAATTTTCAACTTTGAGAGAAATTGAACTTGAAGCCAACTAGATGTCTACCTAGAAATTCTAGAACATTTGGACAACAGCTTTTAGCATATCAACCGATGCCCTAACATCATAATCGATGGTCGAGGAGCAATTTAGAAAAACACTTCTTAGTCTTGAAAAGATCTAATGGAAGTCAAAGCTCAATGGACTTTGGGTGAATCATCAACTAAGTGCACATGTAAAAAAAGATGGAAATCAAGACATGCTTGGCAAAGTTTCATAACTCAAGTTCATCAATAATATCCCACAATTACACAAAAATAGAAAAAAGAGGGCAAAAAAACCTACCAACACTTGCATGGTGAATAAAGTGATCCCTGGAATTAAAGAAGCGGGTAGAATTGAAATTACTATTTATTTAATCCTGCCTCTAAGTGTTGATCATGTTCTAAAAATATGCGAGCAATGTTTGAGAAACCAAATCGAACCAACTAGTTCGATTAGGAACCAACTAAGGTTTTATTCTAGTTTGATAGTTGAAACCAGTTCACCAAAAAACTAGTGCAAACCAGTAAAAAAAATGGTTGAACCGATGAACCAATTTTATTTTAAAATGATTAGTAGTCTTTTTTAAAATAAAACCTAAAAATTAAATAAATAAAAACCCTAACCTAAAAGGCAAAACTTACCAACAAAAACACACCACCAAGCAACAGGCACAGTGACAGCGAGCATCAAGCATCAACTACTTCAATTTAGAGTTTCAAATTTCTTCTTCTTTTTTTTTCTTCCATTTTCTCATTTTAGTTCTCTCCAAGCATCAAACTCTAAACCTATATTCTAGAACTAAGCTTCAAGAATTAGGACCCAAGCTTTGGAAGAGATACTTTTCAAGTTTTTACTTCATTTTCTTTTTTTTCTTTAAATATGTATTTGGATTCAATTGAAATGAAACAGAAATTTCACCAAAATGGGTTTACGATTTACTCAAACATGAACCCCATATGAGGTCCTACATTTGACTTTCTTCCTATTGTCTAGAAGGGATATTTGTAAAAAGTAAAAGGAAAAGCAAGAAAAGAAAAAGAAATAGTAAAGAACTATTTGGCCATAATTTCTATGTAGCTTGCTTATAGCTAATTCCAAGGTTATTAGAATTAGCTTGTTAAACTAAGTAATCTAAAGGTTTTTGAAATTGAACTCCCACATTTCGCAAGTCAAGCCTAATTTTTGAAAGATGCCCAAATTTGTAGTATGCTCTACTAATCTATATCGTAGAAATGGCATTTTCTTTTAAATTAACTATTAAGATAATTTAATCATAACTTGATTTCACAATGTTTTATTGAATTGGTAGGACATGGACGATGTTGATAGAACTTTGCTTATAGAATACCAATTAGCGGATCAAACATCCAACAACTAGACTTCAAATCCATGACGAAGTTTAGACTCAACATGAAAATATTGTTATGAAACACCATCGAAAAGTGGGAAAGGTAAGATAATTATATGCCAATTTTGCCATAAAGAGGAGATAAATTGAGTGAAGCAACATCTTATAGACATAACTGGTAAAGTGAGACCATGTCCTAAAGTTACTTTAGAAGTTTTTTTCAAATGAAAACAATTTTAGTAGAGATTAGTCTAAAGAAAAAAAATATTGAACATTTTGATGATGTAAATCATTATGCGGAAGATGATATTCATGAGATTCTACATTCGGGGGATAAAAAAAAAGGTAGTAACAATAGACAGAGGACTAATAACATAGAAAACTATATGAAATGCAAGGCTGGGATTGATTCATCGCAACCTAGTATTCATGCATGCATGCAAAGTCAAGAAAGATGGCATGAAACAAACATGGCTATTGCTCTATGGATTTATGATAGTGGTATTCCACTAAATGCCATGAATTCACCCTATTTTCAACCGACAATTAGTAAGACATCCACCATGGGCCACGGTTATACTAGACCTACTTATTATGCACTAAGATTTCCTTTACTTAGAGCAACTAAAACACAAGTTCAACTAATTATTGATTCTTTTTGTACTAAGTGGTTTGACACTAGTTGTACAAGTATAGCTTATGGTTGGACTAATAATAGGCATAGATCTTTAATTAATTTCTTAGCGTGATGTTTCTCTAGGATTTCATTCATTAAATATGTTGATATTGCAAATGTAGAGGCAAATGCTAAGAATTTGTGTAATATTTTTGCTAAAATTGTTGATATGAATGATCATAAAAATATTGTGTACGTGTTTACTAATAATGCATGCATTTACAAAAGTGCTTTCAAAATTGCTTTCTGAAAAGTATAGATCAATATGTTGGTCTCCTTTGTCCTACTCATTGCATTAATCTAATTATGAAAGACATATTTGAGATACCTCTTGTTAATGACTTGGTGATACTTACTTCAAGGATTATGGTTTTGTTTACAATCATAAGTGGTCTCATGCTTGTTGAGGAAAAAGCTGGGTTAGATAGAAATTATTCACTTAGGAGATATCCATTTTAGCACAACATTCATAGCTTCGAAAGGTTTTTATGACCATAAAGAAACATTGGCAAGCAATGGTTACAAGTCAAGGATTCAAAAAGTTTTGAATTCCACTAAAGAAAAGGAAGTTAAACAAATTATTCTAGATGACAAGTTTTGAAATATTGTTCAATTATTTCAAAAATCATGGGACTGATGCACATTTGTGATTCTAACAAGAAACCTTCACTAGGTTATGTGTATGAGAGCATGTTGAGTGTGATTAAAGGCATAAAAGAATTGTTTCGTAACAAAGAGAAGTATTATGGTGAATATATTGACAACATCAATGCGATAAGGGAGAAACTATTTCGCAAGAACCTTCACACAACTGCCTTTTGGTTAAATCTTACTTTCCAATATCATCCAAAAAGTTGTAGTGAAAGTCTTGAGATGATGAAAAGACTTTTTGATATCATTGACATACATCTTCCAGATGTGACTACTTTGATGGAGGAAATTACCATGTTTCAGGAGTGCCAAAAAAGTTTTGGGAAAGGATTAACTTTAAACAATTCAAGAAATACTTGTTCTAGTTGGCATTTTTAATTTGTTAAGGATTTTAAAAAATTTTATTTGTTTTATGATATTTATTCTAACCTTTATATTTTATAATTTGTAGATGAACGGTGGAGGGTGTTTGGTTTTGATGCACCAACTTACAAAAGCTTACTATTAAAATTTTTAAGTCAAACTTCATCTTCATCCGGTTGTGAGCATAAGTGGAGTGTGTTTGAGCACGTCTACATGAAAGGTGGGGGAAGGAATAGATTGGAGCATGCTAGACTTAATGATCTTGTCTTCGTCCACTATAACTTACTTTTGCAACATCAGTATGATGTTTGTTTTTGTTTATTTTAATTTTTACTTTGATATTCTCTTAGTTGATTTATGTAGTTATCACAATAAATTTTAATTTTATATTTTTAACAAACTTTGTAGTCTTAGTGCAAAGAAAAGGCCATGTGATCCAATTGGTTATGAGTGCATTGATAAGGAAGAGTTTTTGGTAGTTAATGAAGCACCAAAGGGAGAGCTAGGTTATAATAAATTGGAAGAAATGCTTGAGGAAGACATTTCTAATAATATCAATTGCAAGCTAAACAATCAAAAGGTTAATACATACTTTAATTATTCAATCATTATATTGTATTTCTTATTTATTCATATCTTTAATTTCTGTCTAAGGCATGCAAACAATGTGAATGAAGATGAATTCATCAATGATGATGATATTAACTTGTCAAAATATGGTAGCATTACAACTAGTTCAAGTGATGGTGGTGATATTATGAATATTTTGCATTTGACAAGTTTTGATGAGAGTGTGGATGATGATTGAAGATTTGTGTATTGTAACTTTATTGCCTATTGTAATATTGATCTTTATTTATGTTATTTGATGTTATATTGCCTATTGTAATATTGCCTATTGTAACTTTATTTATTTGTCTTGTATGTCGTAAAAGATGTTATAAGAATATTTTCTAGCAAGACTTATTCATGATTTGACATTTTAAATTAATGTGCGAATATTATTATGGTGTAAAGTTTGGAGAAAGTTTCCTAAATGCTAAGCAACTTTTATTTTTTTTCTTTATCTATATATTTGCATTTTTTATATTTTTTAATATATTTATAAAATATTAAATTAATTATGACATCACACTGATTGAATAGGTGGTTAAACCGATTAAACCAATTGAACCACTAACCAATAAGGTCATCAGTTTAATCACCAATCTAGTTTCTCTAACATTGCATGCAAGTTCACGAATAATGCCCATAATGGGAGTTAAGGGTTATTTTAAGGAGACAATTGCAAAAACTCTCCCTGTGAAATGTCTCGTATGCAATTACCCCCTTATGTAATTTTAATTATCAAAAACCCTCTTGTGTTATATAGTTAAAAACATTTATGTCCTTCCTGGCCATTGGTGTTATACACGTGCTTGGTATGCAACTGGTAATTGTATTTATCAACCAAAATTTGTTTTTATCCTTTTTTGACCTTTTTGTTTAGAGTTAATTGCAAAAAACCACTTATGTTATTTCGAATTGCCAAAACCCCACCCTAAGTTATGAATTTAAGCAAAAGCCGTCCTTAAGCAATTTAAGCTAGCAAAGCCAAGTGGAATCTGATGGCTCAAGCTTACTTCATCTGTGCCAGAAGTTATAATAATATTTTGCAAGGAATTCTTATTTTCTATGTTATGGATTTTTTCAAATTAAACTCATGTTTAATACTTAAAAATGAAATTTTCTACTAGGAAACAACTAGTAATTAGACATCTTGATCTCAATCAGGCATTGCATAAAATGTAGCGGTGTTCACAATTTGGTTTGGATCGATTTGGGGATAAAAAGCTAACCGATCCAAACTACATAATGTATATTGGATCGGTTTGGATCAATTAAATTTTTATTATAAATTCGATTAAATCCAATCTATTTCAAATCCATTTGGATTAGATTGGTTAATTAGGATTTTTAATTTCAAATTTTAATTAAAATATTAGATTAGTTATTATTGATAATTAAACTAATTTAATCAATAGATTTGTAAATTTCATTTAACTATCATATCACGCTAATCCTATGGAATTAAATTAAATTATGTAAGTAACATGCAACTATAAAGTTATAAGTCCACAATAATTATTCATATGTATTTAATTTTTGAAAGTGAAAAAATTCTAAGTTTAGTTTATTTTAATTTATTTGTGTATTTTTCAATTAAGATATATATTTTTTATATTATTAGCATATTAATTTCAGTTCAATTTGATTGGATCAATTTTTTAGATTAAAACTGAAGATCGATCCAATCCGATCGATTTTTAGAAAACAAATCCAATTCAATACAAAAAAGTTCAGTTTTGATCAGTTTTTGATTTTTTGGATCAATTCATTTTTGTTGTTGTTGTTGTTGTTGTTGTTATTGTTGATTGGATTGGATTTAAACACCCCTAATAAAATGAGTTTCCAATAATGAACGTACAGTGAAGTATTGAATTGATATTACTATTGAAAGGATTTGTATTCCAACCTGACATTTTGCCATTCTATTGGCAATTTTCGTATTTGATTTTTCCAATATGGAGAGACAAACACAAAAATATATTACTGAAAAATATAGAGATTAGAGACAAATACAGAAAAACTTCTTGTATAGTCTGATTATTAATATACACTTATAAGATGATTGATTCTACCAAAAAATTATTAGTTGACCATGAAGTAATTTTCTGTTGCATGCATTTACATCTGACAAGTATACAAGGGGTATTTACATCAAGTTATTCCTAATCAATGAGTAAAACATAGTTGAGTGTGGTGAGTAAAGAAAACACTAACACAAAGGTTTTTTTTGCTAATTTCAATATCAAGAGGGGCTTCTTGCATAGCGGTATTTTTATCAAGATGTACCTAGTCAACGGATAAATGGCTGTGGGGGCAATGAGCAATTAATACTACAACGTGAGAGGGTTTTGGCTTAAATTTATATCTAAGGGGGATTTTGATAATTAGAAGTAACACATGGTTCTTTTGCAATTTACTCTAAAATATTTTAAATAAATTCAACAAGGGAAAATAGATAGACATGCCAAATCAAACACTCGTCAATTACTTATCTTAACTTTATCTTTCCTTGAATTCAAGTACTTCAGTCAGTTAGCGCATACTAACTTTTGTTAATGCAATTTCAGTAGACTTATTTTTCCCCATCAACTTTATCTTTACTAGCCTTCCCTTAACTTCATTAATCAAAATGAGTGGCCTCAAAATCAGGAGCATCCTTATGTGAGCCTTGAAATGTTTTTTCAAAGAGTAGAATCCCCTCTTTTCAAGGTAGTTCTACATTTAACCAATAAAAACGTCCACCTTAGGCCTCCTATTTATTTTAGGCTTTAAAAATAAAAATATAAGGTATATATATTTACATTATTGGCCTAAAAAGATAGGTTTTTAATTTAGAAGCATCATATATATATTTTCTTTTTCAAATAATTTAGGTCTAGAAAAGGTACAAGGCATTTAATTTGGAGGCCTTAATAGTAAAACTTACAATAAATAATTAATTAAAAATATAAATTTAAGTTTTATTACTTCTTATTTTCCTAAATCTCCATTATTCTTTTATTTCTTATTCTTTTACTTATCAACACCCTATTTCATTCATTATGTTTCAGCACTAATAAGGATGAAAGCTGTATTTTACTAATTAGGCTAGTGTTTGGAGTAATTCGACCTGGTTGGTAAAGTGATTCAACTTCAAAAGAACTCGAATTGAGATTTGCAATCATGAGCAAACGGTAGGCTTGTTAAGGTGCCCTCAACTAAGATACTCCAACACTCAAGTTAGTACTGGGTCAACTAGAATAACTGAATAGCAGAGTAAGGGCTTTAATAAGAAAATGGCATACCTTAAGAGTGGTTGCCAATAAGGTACTTACAACCTTCTCTAGGTGGACGATTTGTCCAAGATGCCCATATCATGTGTAAAGGGCTCTTGTCTTTGTACGAGGAGCTTTAGATCATCTCTCATCCTTGTACTATTCCAAGTGGCCTCACTTCCAACTTTCAGGGTGATGATAGTACACTAGTGGCGTGCCTTCTATTAAAAGTGGCTATTGGGGTGGTATTAGGATGGCATGCACCATTAATATAGAGACATTTTCTTGTTAGGGCATTTAATGCGGCAGAGATATAATTTAGTCCTAAAATAACCTCAATGGTCAACAATAGGGGTTGACCATAAAAGTAGCTTTTAAGATTAGATAGCTGCCATGGGCTACAGTGCTCAAACCCTCTTATCGGGGACAATCAAGCCCACATGCTTGATCCATAGTCTAGTCAAGAGATACCAATCTTGCTTATTACTTAGGCAACAAGGCAAGCAGGTGGTCGATCATAGTCAACAACTTAACTGGGCCTCATAGAAAAGATGGGCCTGAAAGTGTGCTCTTAGGTTGATATCTATTGGGTTGAGCCTGCTTGGCCATGAGTCCCTCCACTAATGGTTCCTAATCGAGCCTGTCAACTAGAAGGAGCAAGAAGTAGTTAGGTTCCTGAGTGGCGATTTTGGAGAATCGACTAGGGTTTTTCAAATTCGACCAGTGTTTTAGGGCATTTAATGCACCTGTTACATTGAGCCATGTGAAGCATTAGGCAACGGCTATGTAATTATTACTAGTGGTTAGGTTCCCACTTCCTAGTGCCTATAAATAGGCACGGTTAAAATGCCCATTTTTCACTTTCACTGCATTATGGCTGATCGAGCTTCAAATTTATAGAGCTCTCATCCTTCCATTTTGTGCTCTAAAGTTTCATCGAGATCTTATAAGTTTTTCCTTTTAGCTTTAGTTTTTCCTTAGCTGTTCCTTAAGCATATAGAATACTTTCGAAAATGAGGCTACTAGGTCTTATAAGGCACAACTCCATGGGGAAAATGGTAGTAGAAGCGAGCTAGAGAGCTCATTGAGCGATAGCTCGACCTCCAGCAGCTTAAGCGATGTGCGGGATACATCTGGGGGTGACACTGGCCCGAGTGAGGTGCTGGCATCGCGTGGTCAACCTTTTACTCTAGATCACTATAGTGAAATCATTTCAAAAATTACTCTAGTCAACCTCATACGTATTAGGGATCTATACCATGTTCTTGCTAAGTTTGAGTTGATAGTTCCCAATCCACATGATAGAATGCATCGACCCCCAAAGAGTTGTATCGCTATGTTCGAGAAAGCATTTAGGTGTGGACTTAGGTTCCCTCTTACACCAGCCATAGTCGACCTTCTGAGAGGTCTAAAGTCTATGTAACCTAGTTGTTATCAAACTACTTCTCAACCATTTATAGTTTTGCAGTCCTTATGTATTTATTCGACTAGCCAACTTCTTTCACCAACTTTTCCAACCTCTTTCACCTTTCGATGTCCCAAAAATTGAGTAGCACCAATGAATTAGGATTCTACTATCTCACAGCCAGGCCACATTAAAAAATTTTAGTCATACCATCTTCCTCCTATGGCCAGGAGCGGAAAAAATATTTTCTATACGTTTGGGGCCCAGGGGTTTAACATTCCAAGGGGGTAGTGGATGGGTCATATCTAGATGCTTGGTAAGTTGACCCCAAGCTGGCCTAACACTTTTGTCCAAGACCTAGTTGAGTTTAGCTAAATTAAGGCATTTGTCTTTATTGAGGAGAGAAATTTAGTGTTAGCCAGCAACCTAAGCATACTAGCGAGTGATCAACTAGGTAGAAGTCATTTTTTATTTTGCAAACTTACTCATCTGTATGTCTTTGTGGTTGATTTTAATTATTTATTTTTGTTTTTGCTTTCTGTACTGGCAGATCGTGAGGAGATAATGAATCATGTCAGGCAAGAAACATTAGCTCGAGCTCAAAGAAATAAGGATCGTGACCAAGCCACAGCAACTCAAAACAAAAGACTGCTTTGGCTGTGGCCCAATCTCTTTAATGGGCACCTTTCTCTCTGAGTGCATAGCATAGCTCAACCTATGGCAACAACAGGGAATAGCCCTACTAGTTAGAGAAAAAGGACAATGATCAAGCAAGCAGGGCCCACTCTAAAAAAGATGGTAGTTGAGAAAGGTAAAGGAAAGGCCACTGGGTTGAGCCAGCCAACCAGCTATGATCTGTTTAGCCAGCGCAGGGATGACATGCTCTTCTAGATACCCAAGCTACTATCTCCTCAATTTAGGATGGAACCTACCCTAGTCATGCATAACTCACATTCAATGGTCTTAGCAAGGTCGGTCGGGGTTGCCGTGCTCAAAGTGATAATAGCCGGGCTCTTCACATCCAACTAGAGAAAGTTCATGGACCTAAGCCAGGGTGTCATGCTCAAAGCCCTAGCCTACTACAATAACATGGTAAGTTTATGGTCAATTCATGTTTCTTGTCGAATGTTATTTTCTATTGGTCGAGCATAATCTACTAATCAAAAATTTTTCCTTTCAAGTGAGCCAGTTAGGCTGTCATTTTTACAAAAGGTCGGAGCTTGTCCTGATTGATTGGGAATAGCTGCAAAAGGGAGGCAAAATGGACTATGAAAGCACAGCTCGAGTCTACCCAAGTTAGGGTTAACCAACTGACAAAGAAGGTCAAGGACCTCCACAATCAACTCATAATGAAGAATGGTCAACTGGTTGTTGCAATCCAAGAGAAGAGCAGAATAGACAAGTTGCTGAATAAAGCTCAACTAGATACGCAACATGGCTATAACTCTAGTTGAGACATGGGGTATAATGCTGCTATACAGGATGCTCGAGCAGAGTTTTTCAGGAAACATTTACTCATGCGCTGAGAGGTTGTACAACAATTCATGCTGTGCTCATTGTTTCAAGACACGAGCATTGTCTTCTTCCTGGATGATGCTAAGAATACATTCAATAAAGCTGTGAAGTAGCTCGAGTATCTTAGGTATGCTTTCCAAGCAGAAGACAGGGATCACATCAGTCCTATCCTTAATGAAAAACTGCAAGCATACCCCAAGCCTAAGGATACAGTAGCTAAAGACCAAGCTATAGGAGATGCCCCAATCAAGGCCTTGATAGAGGTGCAGTGAAAGGAGATCAAGGTGGTGAAAAGGCTGGTTGCTGTAGCAAAAGAGTTTGACTTTGCTTTCAAGATTCGGGATGGTATGGTTGCTGCCAACAAATATCTGCCCGCCCGCCAAACTAACTTCTTAGTCGACAAGTAAGGATGGCAATCCTCTAGTATTGGGTTGTTTCGTGTTGGGTTGAGATGAAAATATCATAAAATTTTGCTCAACCCAAACCCAACCTGAAAGTTTTCGTATCAACCCGACCCAACCCATTTAGCATATGATCATTTTTTATTAAAAATTCATCTAAAAAACCTACACATTTCATGTTCAACTAGAATTTTAATAAAATAATTAATTTATACCAAGATTTTGAGAAAAGTGAACTTACACAAAAAATTTAGAAAAAGTTAATATTATACTCTAGCAGCCTAACTTTTGTACCATAGATCAATTTGATAATTGAACTTCATTTAATTTCCTCTACAACATCAATACTATTCACATTTTCTTGTTAAATCAAAAGTTTTGCACAACTTAATTTTAACAACGATGAAGTTAAATTCCAATAAAGAAATATAATTCAACCCATTCAATGATTAATAATCATCCCAACATCACTAAGTAGTCAAGATTTACTTAGTAAATAATAATCATTAATTATTACAATCAATCTAGAGTTAAATTGTTCAAAAATAACAAGTCATTATTTAAAAATGCGAAAAACATAGCATATTTCAACTTTTAATTTCGGTCAAATCTCTTCATTGCTATCCTCTTCTTTCAATTAAAGTTTGCAGCAAAAAATAAGTACATAAAGTATTAATCATAGAATAAGTATATATGATATATACTTGGAATAAGTTTGATATATATTAGAAATGATATAGGAGCTACAAGTCATAAAAGTTTTGAGCATAAATTTAAATAAGGAAGTACCTATTTCCCTGACAAAATTTTGATTCAAAATATAAGTAAATTGCTACTAATCACCTCTAATCAAAGAAACAATTAATTAAAATTATCTTGTTTTTCGGTTATTATTGGGTTGCCCGAACCAACCTATAATTTTCGTGTTGTTTATCAGGTCGACCTAATATTACCCCAACACAAACCTAATAATATCATGTCAGTTTGTGTTGTGTTATCGTATCATGTCAAAAATTGACACCCCTATTGATGAGCCTAAACCATCTTGATTAGCACTAGCTATTATCTCGTTTGCCATTGGGAGGCCTGAGCAGGAGGCTAACAGTCCTATGGTAGTTCCCATACCCTCAAGCAATGAGCTCAATCAAACTATAGATAAGGGTGCTTAGAGGGCTTATATAAAGGCTGAAAGGTCGAGTAATCATTGAAATTTTAGCTACTAAGAGTCTGGTTGCCAGTGTAGTGCTATTTTATACTTTGTACTCTTTTTTTTTTGTAAGATAAATTTGTACTTAGATCTTCAAATTTAATAAAAACTTGCTCTTGCTATTCAATGTGTTTCATCCTTAAATTTTATGTTTTTGTTCTGATCAAATGTGAATAGTTGATAGACAACAACTTGGCCACGAGTAACATATCTCTAGCAAGCATAACCATGGTTAATATGAATCAACAAAAACAAACATAATGAAATTGACCCAAGATAGTAGTTGACATTGTCGTTATATTGAAATGAGTAATTTTGTCAAAATGATCATATTTACTTAATTCTTGTTTTTGATTGCAAAGTCGAACTTTTATATGTTTTTTGTTGATTGAGAGGGAACATAAACAATTAGAGTAAAATGCGCTAACGAGTGATCAATTTAGAAAGGTTGATCACATTGTGATGATGTTTTCCTTGATCCTAGGGTCAAGTCTCTTGCATAATTTATTAGCTTAATCGGGTTGACTGTAATATTTAGGCTAAAAAGCATTAGTTTGGTAGCTTGAAGCCTTGAGTTGGGTAGCTTGAAGCTACTTCTTAGATCAACTACAGGGTTGACTGTAAATTTTAAGCTAGAAAGCTTTGGGTTAGCAGTTTGAAGCCGCTTCTTAGGTCGACTACAGGGTCAACTACATGCTTTTTGAATTATAGAGGGATATTGTAGTGTTACAAATGAATGATAACAGATTTGCTAAAAACTTCATTTGTATCAAATAATATAATGACTATTGCAAAGCTTTCATACACAAAATTTCCTTAGGTTAATGGCATTCGACGAACGTGAAAATTCATTGCTGTTGATGTCCACTAGTCGATATAAATTGTGCTTTGATACTTTAATAATAGTATAGGGCTCTTCCCATTTTGGGACGAGTTTGCCAATGCTCTTAGATACTTGCACATTCTTGAAAACAAGGTCTCCAACCTTGAAGCTACATGGTCGGATCCCTCTGTTGTAATTCTTTGCCATCTTTGATTTGTATTACTACATAATGTTATAGGCTTCTTGTTCCAGCTCATTGATGGTCTCCAAGTCTAGTTTCCTTTCAGAAGTATTTGTGATCGAATTGAAATGGATCACCCGAGCTATGTGTTGTATCAATTAAGAGGATATAACTACTTCGAAATTATAGACCAAGTTGTAAAAGCTATGGCTTGTAGCTGTATGAAGAGTAGTCCTATATACCCATAGCACTCCTTGGAGGTCGTCTACCCAACTTGACCCTATCTCTTCTAGTCAAGCTTTTAGGTGATCAAGAACTGTCATGTTCATTATATTCGCTTAATCGTTAGCCTGTGGGTTCCTGACTGGAGTGAAATGCTGGCGAATCCCCAGAGTTTCACACCAATTTCTTGTGCTCTTACTTTGGAATTGTATTCCATTGTCTGAAATAAAGACCTTGAGGAGACCAAACTGACAGATAATATTTTTCCAAATAAAACTCTTAACAAATGCGTCGGTTATTTTTAGGACTGCTTCCACCTTGACCCATTTGGTGAAATACTCAACCAAGACAATGATGAATTTTCTCTAGCCAATCTTCTTCAACATGGAGCCCACAATATCAATCCCCCACCAATTGAATGGCCAAGCAACCTGAACATTCACTTTGATACAGCGGGTTGGTGCAGTATGTTCGAGTGGACCTGGCAAGACTAGCATTTTCAAGTGAAGTTGACAGCATCTTTCAATAAGGTGGGCCAAAAGTACCCATATCTGATAAGCTTATGTGCAAGAGATCTTTCTCCAGAGTAGTTCCCACAAATACCTGTGTGGATACCCTATAAGACCTCATGAGCTTGGCGGGGATACAAGTACCTCAGGGATGGTCCAAAGATCGACCTTTTATAAAGTTGGATGTGCTCATCGAGGGTAAATTTAGCTGCTTGACCTCTAAGCCTACATGCTTCATTCTTGTCTTCAAAAACTACACCTTGACCTAAGTAAAGCTTTATTAGATATTGCCAAGATGGAACTGTCTCCTTAACATTTCCCACAAAATTAACTGTCTCCTTAACATTCCCCATAAAATTCTATTCGAGGATAGCTATTGATGGTTTATTGACAACCAAAAATATTATCGTTCTATATCTTGTTCCTCTAATCAAGCTAGTAAATTTGGATAAGGCGTCTACTCGCTCGTTCTCTGATCGAGGTACTTGACTAAAAGTGAACTTTTTGAATGATTGTTGTAATCTTTTAACCTCTGCCAGGTATTGGCTCATGGTCAATTCCTTAGCCTCAAAATTTCCTTCAAAATGTTATGCGACCAACTGAGAATCTATAATTACTGCCAAGTGCTCGACCCTATGATCTATTGCCATCCTCATTCTAGTGAGGAGGGCTTCATACTCTACCTTATTTTTGGTTACTGCATAGTCGAACTTGATTGAGAAGTTGTATTTCTCTACCAAAGGGAAATGGAGTACAACACCTATACCTCTTCCTAAAGTGGTTACTAACCCATTGACGTGTAAAGTCCAAACTAAAGGGGTGTCACAATTTTGATTAGAGAGATCAATCGCTCGATAATAAAATATGTTAAAACTTATGTTTTTATAGTTGTTCGGGGTTGACAAGTGATATCAAATTCTCCCAATTTGATGGCCCATTTTATTAATCTTCCAGATATGTCTGGCTTTGAGAGAACTTGTTTCATTAGCTAGTTTGTCAATAATATGATTGCATGGGACTGACAATATGGTCGCAACTTTTAAGTCGTAGTGACTAAAGCAAAAGAAAATTTCTCAATCTCTATGTAGTTATGTTCTAGCCCTTGTAGAGCCTTGGTACAATAATAGATTGGTTAATGATTTTCATCTCAAGTTGAGACCAAAACTAAATTGATTGAGGCCTCAAAAATAGTTTAGTAAAAGTGCAGAACCTCTCTTAGTTCCAGCTTAGCGAGCATGGGAGGTGAGAACAAGTATTACTTTAGTTCAACCAGAGCCTGATCATAATGTTTACACCATTGAAAGCCCAACTTCTTCGTGTTCCTGAGTATTTTAAAGAAAGGTAGGATCTTATCAGCCAAATGAGTAATGAACTGCCCAGAGCTATAATCCTCCCAACCAGGTGTTGTACGTCTCTGACTATTTAAGGTGGTGTGATGTCTAACATTGCTTGGATTTTCTGTAGATTGGCCTCAATGCCCCTTTGACTGACCATGTAACCCAAGAGCTTGCCTCCTCAAACTCTAAAAGTACACTTGTTTGGGTTTAATTTCATGTCAAATGTTCACAGTATAGCAAAGATGTGGCTGAGGTCGAGTAGATGATCTTTAGCCTATTCTGTTTTGACGATAATTTTGTCAACATAAACCTCCATAGACTTGCTAATCTCATTTTTTAACATAAAGTTGACCAGTCTCTAGTAGGTTGCCCCTGTGTTCTTAAGCCTAAAAGACATGACGAAAACATAATAAATCCCATTGAAAACCACAAAAGAGGTCTTATCCTTATTCTCAGTTGCCATGAATATCTAGTGATAACCCAAAAAACATTCATCATACTCAAATTCACTACCAGCAGTAGAATCCACTAGTAAATTTATATGAGGCAAGGGGTAAGGATCTTTAGGTGAAGTTTTATTTAAATTAGTGAAATCATTACATGTACGCCACTTTTCCTCATTCTTGGGATAAGCACAACATTACAAAGCCAAGATAGGTACTGGATTTCTATAATGTACCCTGTATCTAACAGTTTGTTAACTTTATTTTTAATGATTTGGCACCGTTTGGCATTAAAAGTTCTCATCTTTTGCTTGACAGGTTTGTATGAAGGGTCTATATTGAAGCGGTGTACGATGACATTGGGGTCGATTCCTTGGAGATCAAATGCCTTTCAGGTGAAGACATCGATATTTCTACATAGGAAATCAACCATGAGGCACTCCATGTGGTAGCCTATATCAGTTCCAGTCCTGGTGGTCTTGTCGAGGTTCCCAGGCTACAACTCGACTGTTTTGAACTCCCCGATGGGCTGCACTTGGTGTCTTCTAATTTTTTCTTCTTACTGGCCTATCCCTCCTCAATTTCCACTACAAGGGTATCCCCCAAGGTCTTCAGTTGTGGTTAAGTCTTCTGCTCACTCAACTTGACCAAAATGGTATAACAGTGCCATGCCTCCTTAATGTTGCACAACAACTCGCCTGTGCTTGCTGGGGTTGAAATTTTGATTTTCATATAGTATGTGAGATAATGGCATGGAAGTCATTCAGAGTTGGCTGCCTAATTATGATATTATAGGCAAATGGGGTGTCGACGACCAAATAATTGATCATGAGTGTTCTCCGACGAAGGACCTCCTTGAATAATGTAGATAAATTGATAGAGCCTTCCAGTGTTATTTTTGACCCCCCGAATCTGACTAGGGCTGTGCGTATGGGCTCAAACTTCAATTGATCCAGATTCATCCTTTTTAGGGTCAACAAGAAAATAATGTTGGCAGAGCTACTATTATCAACCAAAACCTTTCTCACCTCAAAATTGGCAATCTCGACAAATACCTCCATGGGACAATTAGTATTATAATCGAGTCATGTGCTTTCAATATGGGCTAAGTCGGCATCGGTGAAAGAAATTGGCTCTGCACTAGTGGAAAGCTGGTAAATAGTTTTGACTGGCTTTAACTTGGTTGACTCCAGCCTCCTCTGTGTTTACCTCTTTGCGAACTTTGACTCCCCCCTAGTGGAACCTCCCACAATCATGTTGATAACTCTTCAAATGGGTGGGCGAGTGTCCTAAGTGGGTTTTTTCCCTTTGTCCTCTCTCATC
>JACGDI010004807.1:5205-34204 GCA_014898725.1 Jacaranda copaia | reverse complement strand
CCTTAGGTTGTCAATTTTCAACACCTCTATGTTGAATCTGGTGAAGAAATCATAGAGGGACTCCCCTTCATTTTACTTCACTGTATGGAGATGAGTATGGGGGAGTTTCGCCTTTCATTAACTGGCAAATTGATGAAGGAACTTGTCGAGTAGCTAGTCACATGAGTAAATCAAAGTTGGCTTGAGTTTGATGAATCAGTCAAGAGCAACGCCTTAGAAAGTAATGACTAGTATCTTCGTATGTATGAATTCATTATGGTAATGTAGCTGCATCATATGTTCGAATTGTATCAAGTGCTCATTCAAGTTGGTCGAGCCATCATACCATAGAAGTCCAGTCAGAACTTTAGCATCGACGGCAATTCGCTTGTCAATTATTTCCCAGACCAATAGTGACCCACTTTCCTGGCAAAACCTTTGGGGACCATCAAAGTTGGGGATCCTCTCAGTATTTCTCCTCGATATCTCCTTGAGTCGTCTGTTCAACTGCTGAACTTGGTGGGACACTTCTTCCCACTTTTCTCTATTCATCTGGGTCATATTCCTATCAACTTGAGGCCTCGCGCACTCAACCCTATCACACTGCTAGGCTTGAAGAGGTCGAGTGATATATTTGCTAAATCACCAATTTCCTTTCACTAGTCTAGTCTCGAACATTCGGCCCAATTGTACTACCAGACTAGAATGAGGCGAACGTAATAATCAATGGAATCAGCAACTTCTTTCTGAGTGTTAGGTTAACCCCTTTCTCCAGGAAGGCATCTGGAGCTGACCTCATGTCTAGTCTGCGATCATTGAAATTCTGGTCAACCATAGCTATCTCTTGGTGATCTTTCTTCAGGAGGCGAAGGTTACAGCGTTATGTTAGCTGCCAAGGCAGGCACAATTGTATGTCGATTCAAGGCGGTAAATAGTTGAGTAGAAATCTGAGCAAAGATTTATTCGGTAATTAGTTGCATTAATTGAGGCATAGTCAAAATGACAACTTACTTTGATGGGGCGTTGGGTCCCAAAGCATTCAACTTTTGCTGAAGTTGAGATGGAAGAGGAGATGTTCTTCTTTTATTTTCCTTGCTTTCTAAAGTAGCTCACCTAGTGTTCACTATTTTGAGATTACAGTCTCGCTTTCCCATAGACAACGCTAAAATAATGAGGATAAAAGCTATATTTTACTGATTAGGCTGGTGTTTAGGGTAATTCGACCTAGTTGGTCAAGTGATCTAATTTTAGAAGAACTTGGGTTGAGATCTACAATCATGAGCAAATGTCAAGCTAGTCGAAGTGTCCTCAACTAAGGCACTCAAATACTCAAGTCAGTTCTGGGTCGACTAGAATAATTGAGCAGCAAAGTGAAAGCTTTAGTAAGAAAATGGCATACCTTAAGAGTAGCTGGCAATGGGTATTTATAGCCTTCTCCATGTGGATGATATATCCAAAATGCCCATATCATGTGTAGAGGGCTCTTGTCCTTGTACGAGGAGTTTTAGGTCATCTTTCATCCATATACTATCCCAAGTGGCCTCACCTCCAACTTTTAGGGTTAGTATAGTATACTAGTGGCACAACTCCTGTCAAGAGCGGCGACAGGGATGGTATGGGGGTAGCATACGCCATTAACGTGGATGCATTTGCCTATTAAGGCATTTAATGCAGCAGAGATACGATTCGGTCCTAAAACGACTTTGTTGGTCGACAGTATGGGTCGACCATAAAACTTGCTTCTAGGATTGGATGATCGCCATGGGCCATGACGCTCAAGCCCGCACGCTCGATCCGCAGTCTAGTAGAGAGACACCGTTCTTGCTTATTACTGAGGCGGCAAGGTGGGTGGGTGGTCGATTGTAGTCGACAACCTAAGTGGGCCTCATAAGCGAGATGGGCTTGGAATTATGCTCTTGGGTCGATATCTGTTGGGTTGGGCCTATTGGGCCACCCCATATCAAGTACTAATCACTAAATAATATTAACGTTAATTCTCTTTTACTGTAAATTAAGGTTTTATTTTTTAAATTTGTTTTTTGTTTTTTCGAAATAAGTATTTCAAAATTGAAACTAATAAAATATGTTAACGTCTCAAGAAAGATAAAATGGACTAACTATGCTATCAATTGAAAAAAAAAAAAAGTTAGATAGAATTAATTATAAATGTATAATTAATAATTTTGCATTTCAAAAAATGTCAGAGAATAAAATTTTACACGAGAAATTTTCTCTTATAAAATACGAAATGATACTAAAAAAACATATGTATTAAAAAATTAATTTTTTATTATGTATTAAAGGTCTCATGTTTCACCTTAAGCCACTAATTTTATTAAGACAACCCTGCCTCTTTTGATAATTCCTGATTTTAGTCAATCCATATAGCTTAGTTAAATTTTCAAGCCAACAAATGCATTCACGAGTAGCGAGATATTTTGAGCAAAACATGATTGTTAATATGGCAATTAACAATATGAAATACACACATTGTTAAAGAAAACAACCAACTAGCGTAGTTAATTGCAAATCTTTGTTTTTGAACTACAAACTCGAATGGGTCGCTAAGTAGAATACGCCGTCACTTAGAAAATAATAATGGAAAAAGAGGGATCAAATGTGGTTGTAATGAGGAGCAGTACTGGCACATCATTCATGTTTAAACATTCTTTCTATTTATTTGATTTTGACACTAATTCCATTCCAAACAGCCCCTTAAAAACACATACGGATATCAACCAGCAATGAAACAATTGCTGGACTTCTTACGTTTTTAGTTTTGTTTTTTCTTCGTACTCTGACAGCCAGCTTGTGGATTTAGGTTGGCCCGCCCACTGAAAGTGTTGCGGCAATTTCGTTTTCTTCTCGTTTTTACTTTTGCCTTCCTCTGTCAGACACATTGCCAACGGTCGAGGAGCGCAGAGTTGGGAGAGGAAGCAGAGTCGCAATTCTACGAAGAAGATGTCGCTGCGGCCGAGCAGCAGGGCAGAGGTGCGGAAGAAGGGCTACAAGATAGGTGTCGACGCGGAGGAGGCGCGGCGGCGGAGGGAGGATAATTTGGTCGAGATCAGGAAGAATAAGCGCGAGGATAATCTCCTCAAGAAGCGGCGGGAGGGTCTTCTCAATGGCAGCTTCCCTCAACCCCCGCAGCTCTTCCCTCTTGATCCCTCTCAGTCCTCTGCGGCCATCGATAAAAAGGTAACTTTGCTCTGCTATTACACTTGCATTGTCTTACGAGCGGTTGTGATTGATTGAAGATTGCTTTCCTAGCCAGTGATCTAGATGTATTCTCAAGATTGGGAATGGGTTTCTTTCTCTTTCAATGGTGAGGCATTGTGTTGTCAGATCGCCTGGGAGAATTAGGGGCCTAGAGTTTATTCTGATTGTTCACAGGGGGAGGGGTAATAGCTCGAACTTCTTTTGGGTTGAGTTGGATTTACGGCCTCTTAGTTGAGGAAGCTGTTCTCAACTGTGATCTATAATTTTGGAGGCCGTAGGGCTTGAAATTGGTTTGCAGTTTAGGATGTAATGTAGGACAAGTTTACAACCTCCTTCTCTTTCTAACGAATAACTTGGATTTGGGTTATCATTTAGTGGGGAGTAGATTAGGAATGCCTGACTCTGACTGTTTAATCCCTTAGAGATGTTTTAATCTGAAGTGGATCCTATTGAATTGTTGGAAGACAGAGCTTGTGACTGCTGTAAAAGAGAAAACAAGGAAATGTGGTACTACAACATAGTATTACACTTATTAAACTGAGGGTTTGGTTAACTGCTATTTGTTTGGCTGGATCAGTTTAATAGTAGTAGAATTATTTCAGTGAAATATGAGGTTTGGTTTCTTTTTGTATGAAGTGAACTCTTGGATCAAATTTGGTAAGTAGAGCCAAAAGAAGAGTTTTTATGAACATTTAGGAGGTTAGCAGCCCTTTTTTTTTTCAATTAAAAAAAAAAAGAAAAATGAATTCTGGAAGTTGGTCATCTTCTCATATTGTTTATGAATGTTGTATTCTTTTTGCTTGGACTTGACTTTTGGGGTTTGAAGTTGGTTTTTTCAATTTCTAATACAACTTGGGGGACTCTTTCCCCTATGTTATTGGATTTGGAGCTTTGATTTTAGTTATTTGCTTCCAATTCATTGATAACTTATAGTTCGCAATTTTTCCCAATTGTAAGGCTTTGTTTAGCTTTAGGATTCACTTGAAATTTGTTTGTGATATTTCATGTTTCACCAGGACCCGTTGAAGAATTGCTTGAAATTATCTGTTTTTTGCAATCTGAAAATTTCATTGATTCATCCTGGAGATTTTCTTCGGGTTATTGGAGTAAAAGTTTAGAGAATATATGGCTTTCTTAACCTTAGAACAAAATTTTGATGTCCAGAATAGAATTTTGCTCTGTAGAAGCTGTTCTAATTTTTCTTGCCTTTGTCTAACCCTATTTTATGTGTTGTCCTTAGCATCATAACTTGTACTTCTCAAAATAATGTTGAGGAAAATATGACTCAGATAATTTATCCAACTATGTTGCTTTATCTTTATTAGTGAAACGTTATTTCAAGCAGCAATTTGATAAAAAAAAAAAAAAAAGAATAAGAAGATGCAGCTTCGTATTAAAGAATCTTGAGTGCTATAATGATCGTAGTTAAATCAACATACTGTACCTTCTTATTGTTTTATTACTAACAACCTGCTTAACTAACTTGGTTTTTGTTCTTGGATATCATTGTGTATTTTCTTCTTTTATATTAATAATGAACATCCTTTTCAAGTTTTAATGTTTCTTTGGGCTCTTGCATGCAATTTTCATGTGAGTGGTGTAATGGAATTCTAGGCAGGAAGGCAGTATGTTCTGATGCTATAATTTTGTTGTGATTAGTGAAATTATTTTAGTTTACATTCAACTGGGAAAGAAAGCTACTAGCACCAGTAGTCAAACAGAGAAGAAGGCAATATCTGCTGTTAAGTAATTTTTGCTTGTACTGTATGTGATCTCCTAGATTATACTTCTCATTATCATTTTTTTCTTCTTTTCTGGCAGTTAGAAAGTATTCCTTTGATGGTACAAGGAGTATGGTCCAATGATCCTAGTAGTCAAGTGGAAGCAACCACCCAATTTAGAAAGCTTCTGTCAATTGGTATTCATGCTTCCAAAGGATTAAAACTTTTTTTTGGGGGTTGTATTCCTTCAAGATATTGTATCTTTTGCAATTTCTCCACTTTTTACAGAACGAAGCCCTCCAATTGATGAGGTCATCAAAGCTGGAGTTGTCCCTCGATTTGTGGAGTTCCTTGGAAGGCATGATCTACCTCAATTGCAAGTAAATTCTCCATTAGAGGATTTGTTTTTACATCATCCATATCTTGTGCTGATGAATCATCAAAGCCTTGTTTTGCCCTGTTGCAGTTTGAAGCTGCATGGGCTCTGACGAATGTTGCTTCTGGGACATCAGAACATACACGAATTGTCATTGAGCATGGTGCTGTTCCTAAGTTTGTGCAACTTCTTAGTTCTGACAGTGATGATGTCCGTGAGCAGGTAGTTTCTTGGTCCCTTGTTGAGGGATTCTGTTTCCTGGAATTCGTTTACAATATTCCGGTATCTGAATTCAATGTATAAGATGCCAGAAAATTACCATCCTGAATGTCTCATCATTGTGTGTTGACATTTCTTAATTATCTTACTCAATGCATCTCCCTGCCCGGAATTCTATCTTGTAAGCAGGCAGTATGGGCTTTGGGTAATGTTGCTGGTGATTCCCCCAGCTGTAGGGATCTTGTTCTTGGTCATGGCGCCCTTATGCCATTGCTAGCTCAGTTGAACAATAATTCAAAGCTTTCCATGCTGAGAAATGCTACATGGACATTGTCTAATTTCTGTCGCGGGAAGCCACCTACTCCTTTTGAGCAGGTGTGAGGTTCTGCTTCCCTGTGCGCGTATTATCTCAATTGAATTAATGAGCCAGTCTCACCATGTAGTTTCTTTTGCTTCTTGGGCACTTGGTCAGGTTAAGCCTGCATTGCCTATTCTTCGCCAACTTATACACTTGAATGATGAGGAGGTGTTAACTGATGCTTGCTGGGCTCTTTCTTATCTTTCTGATGGAACAAATGATAAGATTCAAGCTGTAATTGAGGCAGGTGTCTGTCCACGACTTGTGGAGCTTCTACTGTATGTCCTATACTCACCAAATGAATTGGAACTCTGCTCATTTCTTGCTCTTGTTTCTGTGTTCTTGTTGTTTTCTTGCCAAATTCTATAGGAAGCTTCCTCCAAACCGCTTTTCTCTGTCTTATATCATAAAAACTGTTCTCAAGTTTATTAACCACATGTTGCTAACAGCACGTTTCTCATGTAGGCATCCATCACCTACTGTTCTGGTGCCTGCTCTTCGGACTGTGGGCAATATTGTCACTGGTGATGATGCTCAGACACAGGTATTCAGACATCATTTTGCAAATGAGTTTTCCATTATTTTTACTTTATTCATTTATTCTTGTTGTTAATTATACGCTGTCCAGACTCTAAAATTTTTATTAGCAGTATTGCTTGGAAAATATCTTGTTATTGTAGTGCTGACCATTCATTATTTTTCTGCTGAGGAGATCTATTCCAAAATTCAGAAAATTCAAAGGGCTTTATTTTTGAGAAAATGGATTTCTTTGATCATTCGAAAGTTGAATTTGATTTAGGGTGTTTAGGGCAAAGCTTCGTGCAATTACATGTGTAGACAGCTCTCTCTTGATTGTCCTATGCATACAGCATATCATTCTATTTTTGGCTCTTCTGTATAATGTTAGTGAAGTCAGGAAGTTGCAACCACCAGTGATAGAACATCCACATGAAGCCTTTGAATTTCACAATTCATGAACGTCAATAGATAGTTTTCTTGGGACAAGTAATATAATTTTAGTAGTTCTCGATCAAAACATTGCTACTTGATTTGCCATTTCAAATATATCATATTGGTGAGATTATTGCTCAGTTAATATTGTCCGATAGAACTAGTGGAGTGAATTTTTTGTCATTTTTATGGTCTGCTTCTTCTTATCATATCATCATCGTCATCTTTTTTGAATCTTGAAACAGTTACTCTTTATTTGTGTCAGTTTGTGATTGATTACAAAGTCCTCCCATGTCTGCACCAACTTCTCACTCAAAATCATAAGAAAAGTATCAAAAAAGAAGCTTGTTGGACAATCTCTAATATCACTGCTGGGAATAGAGCTCAAATTCAGGTACATAGCTTCCTTCTCTTTCTTATTTCTTAGGACTGTAAGTTTGCCAACTATGTAAGGAATTTATTTGTCTCATGATATCAATTTATGTTGCTGCACATGTCTTGGGAAACTTTTAGTACCTAGTTGAACTGGGATATGCAAAGATGGGTTCTCGTCTGTTTTTTCATCAATCTATCTTTAGTCCATTGGGATTTATGTTTTCTTTTTGATTAATTGTGATTGGTAAATCTCCTTCAGATTAAATGGGACTTTCTACAAAACTTCTATTAGATCTACAATATCATGTGATTAAATTTTGGGACATTTTGAAGTGATATCTTTGTAAAGTGAGTGTGATTGACATGAGAATTTAAGATTGTTTTCTGGTAAAAATAAGAAAAGAAAGAGCAAGCAAATTTGCAGAACAATAGAGGTGAATAGAATACTCATTGCTGATTTTGTGGGAGAGAAATCTCTTCCTTCAAATTGTGACTGCTAATTTAGGATTTTATTCTGCACTTTTCAGCTAGAAGATCATAAAGAACTGCAGCCAGGATGCCAACCTAGTGAAATAGTCTGTTAAAATCTACAAATTTTTATTTCTTTATTTTGCAAAAGGCTGCAAATATAAAAAGCTTCAGATTGGCACTGCTTAAGAGGAAGATTGGTCAATTGCATGGAAAGTGATCATAGATGTTCACAATGACCTAGACTAAGTAATCTTCCTGAGAAATTAGCTTCTTACAATTAAGATAAAGATGATATAGAAAGGTTTTAATGGTTTCTTCCTTGTTGATTAACCAGAGATTATTTTCTGTGCAACCATGCATATTCTGTGGGACTGTATTTGGCTTCATAAATATTTCATTGTTTAATTCTTTCTGAGCAGGCTGTCATCCAGGCTGATGTAATTCTTCCTTTGGTGCAACTTCTTCAACATGCAGAGTTTGAGATTAAGAAAGAGGCTGCATGGGCTATCTCAAATGCCACCTCTGGAGGATCCGAAGCACAGATTAGGTACGGTGGTGATTCTATTATCCCTTGCTGTGCACCACCCACCATTCTCGTGGCATGCATGCCAAAATCTCCAGCTGTTGCAGCAGAGCTCTTAAAAGTGTATTTGGAACCAGCTAAAATTTGAATTTCAATCTAGCTTGGAAGTAAGGTGGAGAGAGTTGGATTTGATTTTACCTTTAAAGAACTATAAGCACATTACAAGAAAATAGAATTGGCCCAGGCTTCTAAGTATTTAGGGAAAGATCACTTATGCTTATGTCCTTAATTAAAATTGGAATTCCATCAAATTCTAGTCTTATTCTGAATCTAATGTGTGAAAGCAGATGTTGAGCACTTTTTTATGACTAATCATGGTTTTTTTATTAATCTTCATTTCATCATAGTTTGGTCAACTTTTGTGCGATTTCTTTTTTTTTCTTTTTCCTTATTGTGCTTTCTGTGTTACTGTTAGATGCAGATAATTACTCTTTTGTGGTGATGTCCACTTTAGAGTTTAGACTCTACTACACTTTTCCTAATAATCAATTTGTGTGATTCTAGGACAATGGAAATTGTAATATATTTTATTATGAAAAAAGAATTCCTTCAGTTTTAAGTCATTTCAACTCTTTTCTTTGTCAATGGCTGGCTGCATCCTTCTACTTTTTAGCTTTGAAATTTCCTTTTTTCTTGTTTTCTTATTCCTAGTTTCTGTCGCCTCTTCTTATGCCCCTACCACTGTTTCCATTGCTGTGAAGTTCCACCATCACCAAGACCATATTCCATGAGTGATATCACCATCCCTGCTGCCATTCATTGTCAATCCAGTTAAAGAAGCAAATATAGAGAATCTAACATCTTATGGCTCCTTGTGTCAAGTGCTAAATGCCCTCCAGAGAATTATTGACTGTCTGTCTCTCGCTGTCTCTCTTTGACATTTAAAACTTTTCTAACACAGAGATGGTTGAAATGAAAGATATAAAATACAAAGAAGAGATAATGTCTCCAGGTCATGATTATAGTTCTGCACTTATTGTGTCAAACATTTTATTTTGACATTATTTACCCTTGCAGATTCTTGGTGAGCCAGGGTTGCATAAAACCGCTATGTGATCTCTTAATCTGTCCAGATCCAAGGATTATTACTGTGTGCCTGGAGGGGCTTGAGAACATACTGAAAGTGGGTGAGGCTGACAAAGAAAATGGTATGAATGGTGGAATTAATATATATGCACAAATGATTGATGATTGTGAAGGATTGGACAAACTAGAGAATCTTCAGAGCCATGACAATAATGAAATATACGAAAAGGCTGTGAAGATATTAGAGAAGTACTGGGCTGAAGAAGATGAGGATCAAAATCTTGCTGATGGCTTGGATGGAAACCAAGGTTTCAACTTTGGAAATAACCAGCCAAATGTTCCTGCAGGTGGCTTCAACTTCGGTTGAAAAATTTTTCTGGATGTGCCTTCTGTTGTCAGGTTTGCCTTGTGTTTTGAGTTTTAGTTTTCCATATCTTGTCTGCCTTAATTACCAACCACCAGGGTTTTTAGTCTGGCAAATAGGCGCGGTGGTTTCCCGGAATTGTTGGAAGTGCTAGGCTTTTATTTTGTTTTTCTCTGTTTTATTTATACCTTTTTTAAAATGCAAAGAAAATGCTCGAATTGGCTTTCTCACACTGAGTATTAAGGATGTGGCCTTATTAAGTCTCGAGTGAACAAATTTGTGTTTCCTTGTGAGCCTCGAGGATGTGTTTTGATGAAGAAGTTATATTGTAAATTATGTTCTGCAATGGCAATGACATTAGAATATGGATATAATGGTATAGTTTTGTCATTTGTGTGTACCCAATTGGTTGGGCCTGAAAGGGGTATGCAGTCGTTGCTGGTGTGGTTGGTGACTTGGTGTATGTGGAGACACTCCTGGTAAGAGGTTGGGCAGGTTCTGATGTAAATGGAACTGAGGTTTGTATTCTTGGTTATAGCCGATACCTCTAACAAAAAGCTTCCTTTTTTCTTCTTATTTTAATTTTCCGAATCATTCTTAGTTGTGCAGCCGAGAAGTGAACAAATGCTACCGAGTATGGACTGTGCAGTATATTACACCTATAACTTGTGTCTAAATATCTTCAATCAACCCAACTATGTTTCACCCTTTAGTAATCACATGACATTTCTATTCACTATTGGAAAACTTGTCTGTATTTCAAACTGTGTCAAAAATTTTACGAGAACGGGAGAATGCCCTCTTCCTCTCCCTCACTCTCCCTTATAAAGAGAGAATTGAAGTAAGATTTAGGTCCCCCAGCGATGCTACATAAATTAAGTCAGTCTATCAATTAGCACGTGATGCGGTCTTTATGGGTTTCAGGACTAAGGATCTGAGTTCAACAAGAGCAAGGATAATTATTTCTAAGTGGAACATATGTTTTAGATTTGATGAGTATATAGAGTCATTACATAATAACACTAACATAAAGCTGGTTCTGTGCACGGCATATTGTTCAATTTAATTAAATTGAAAATTTTATAAATGTATAATTAATTTGTTGCCTTTAATAGACTAGATATTAGATTTTTTTGTTTAATTAATGAAATATAATTATTTTCCGAAGATATTATCTTGAATAGACAAGCGGTAATGCCAAAGAAGATTCCATAGAATAAAAAAGATGTGCTGCATTAAGTTTGTAATCGTTTAATGGAACACATGGAAGCACGATTTTGGATAATAACATATTTAACTAATTATAATTAACAATATGTACGACCTGATAATATAAATTTTAAAAGAATAGATCATTTAATATTAATAAAAAATAAATAATTTTTAATTATTATTCATTAATTTAAAAAAAATTAACTTTTCTTATTGGGTCTTAAATTAAAAATTAATTATTTAGATTTATCGAATTCTGTTTAATTTATTTTGAATCAAAGATAAAATTAAATTTAAATTTAATTGATTAAATTTTTATCTATCTTAATTTTGTGCAATTACGAAGAAATTTTTATGTACCTTTTCGCAATTAACTAAGCAAGTTATCATATGGTCAATTGCACAAGCGGTTAAAGATATCAAAATTAACCACTCCCGCAAGCACATGTGGGAATTCTCCATGAGGGGACAATTATGGGGAGAAATTTCTCTCTAGGTGAACAGGGGCGAGATTTCCCACATATACCCACTATCTATTTAAAAATTAATTAAATTATTAACTTAATATTATATATTTTTTTAAAATAATATAAAAAATATATTTGATTATTAAAATAATTTTTTCTTTTAATAAACTACACATATTTTTGTAACCTACTATACTAAATGGAGAACTCTTTGGAAGAATTGTGAAGCTCGATTCATAATCAGATTTATGTATTTTATATTTTTCAATATCTTTATTGTAATACGTAATTAAATTTGGTGTACTATTATGATAATTATTTATTTTTGAAAGTCATTTAAATTATTAAGAAATTTAACAAATTTTAGTACTAGTTTTTTTTTTATTATTTATGAGTTTTTTATAAATTTTATCAAATTGATGGATACCCGTCTTTTCACTGGGAAGCGGAGGTGGGAGTGCGGAGCATGTGGCCTACTGGGTTGGGGTTGCAATCCTTGCCTTGCCCCACCCCACCCCACTCTTACCAATGGCATTATCTTTACACATATACGTATGAAATTAAAAATTTGAACCATAGCAAATCCTCAATGTGTGTATGTATAAATAGCAAAATAAAGACAATTGAGTTAGACAAATTTTAATGGACTTACAAAATAACCAAAATGTTTGTTTTTTATTTCAATAAAGTTGAGATAAAGAGAGAAAGGAAAGTAGATATTTAAAAAAAAATAGATTTTTTTTTTTGAGTCTTTCAACAACTACAACATAGAGAACCTTTCTGCTATGAATATTGCCATGAACATGCTTAGGAATAAGATAAAAATTGAATTTAACTAATTATTTAGTTATTTTTATTGAAAAAGATGCTACTAGAATTTAACATCAATTCAATCATTGATAAATTCGTGATATAAAATAGCGTCACACTCAATATCGAAGAAGATACGTATTTTAAATCAGAAATTATGAAATTTGTATATAAACTTTTATGCTCTATTTTTGTCCGCATATACTTTTTGGTTTTGAATTTGTCCCTGACTGCATTACCTCTACCAGGATCTATCTCTTCCACGCCTGCTTGAATGATTATCAAACCTTAGACGGATCCATAAAACTGAGGGCTCTAATATTATTAGAGATCTCAAACATTTTTTTAACAAGAATAACAAAGTGAGCAATTTTAATTACTTTACCTTTGTTTATTTTATTCATAGTCAGTGATTGGAAGAGAGAGTGAGAAGCTTCAAGAGACACGAAGAATTAATTATTTAACTAGAGATCGATGAAGAGTGGCAACAGGAGAGAGAACATGAGCTTGCAAACGAGGATGGGAAGGAAAATGACTTGAACGAAGTGGTGGTGTCGTGTGAAGGGTATTTCCAACCTTTTAAAGGTATAATTTTCCTTTTCTCCCAAAAGGTTAATATTACCCTAGTTTGAGATTAGTATTTTTGTCACTATCACAGTATCACTCGATCCTACATTTTTTATTCTACAATAAAATGCAACTATGACTACATCTCATTTATTCTATTAATAGAGTACATATTCTTTTTTTTTTATGTGTTTAGGGTTGATTTGTTTAAAATATCTTCACTTTTTTCTTTTAATTTTAATTATTAAGAGTTATATGATAACTGTCAACACGTTACTTACTTATTTTATGTTTACAATGTTACCATTTTAATTTAATTTTTAATTCTTACTAATGAAAAAAATTAAAATAAATTTACATTATATAAAAATAAATACTATTAATATTATATAAAAATACTATAAAAAGTTTAACAAAATGTGCCAAATTATTAATTTAAAATAAGTCACAATGAACATGTGGTGTCACTTATTAATTAATATTCACAATAATTAAATAAAAAAAATCACTCCATACTTGGAGAAAAAGGATTAGGACACGGCATTCTACAGTTGTAGCCTACAGTAAGACATTCCATGTGCTACAATCATATAAGAACATACCACACCTTTCAACTTTATTTACCCTCCAAATTTTGAAAATCAAAGAAGAATTTAGTGGGAATTTTGAAAAATGCCAGACTATTGATTTTTGTTTGTATCTCAAAAATCAAGGCATGAAAGGGAAATGTCATGAGATACCACGCTTATAAGTCATACCTTGTCCGTTGTCATGACCCCCACATAAATAAGACAAAATTCTAACAGTAAGATAGACCCAACTAATGGATATTTAATGGATTAAATATATTATTTTTGTTTAATTTTTTAAATATTTGAATACAAATATGGATTTATCGAATATTTAAGAATGATATTTGAATTTGTATTCGTCATATATCAATCGAATTCGAATATATTCGTATTTGATTATAATTATTTAAATGCATCCATATTTGATAAAACTTATCCGTATTTGAATTATATTTTTTATATTTAGATATCTATTTATGAATATTTAAATGTAAAAATTTATAAACCTATAACAAATACATATTTTTAATTAATGGAAGGAATTATATAATTTGATTAAAAAGAAAGCAATCAAATAAATATCATAGTTTCTAATAAATAATTGATTTTAAATTAATCATTAGTCAAACTAATATTATAATGGCATTTAAATATATTAATTATAAAGTTAACCAACAAAAATTATATTGATTAACTTTGTTCTTCAATTTTTTTTCTATATTATAATAACTTTTAAAATTTATTCCTTTTTTTTCTCAATTCTTCAATTATGATTTATATATATACATATATGGATTATGAGATTTTTATTAAAAAATATAAATAATATATTATTTAATAAATATATATTCGAAGCAGATATTAAATGGATGGATACGCATTTACCATATCCGTATCATTTATAATCGAGTATCTACTAATTGAATACGGATAATATTTTCTTTAAATGAATGCGGATAAATTTTATATAAACGAATACAAATGCGAACGATAAATGAATTTTTGAATATTCATTTACATCCTTATTAATGAATTTTTTTTTTCAATTTTCCTTTTTTAGTTTTAATTCTTAACAAATGATTAGAGAGGTGATATTGCTCTTGCTTGGAAATTCTCCTTCGAGTCCAAATCAATTATACGACAAATAATTATATTTATAGAATGATTACCGTACAATTTTTTAAGGAAAAAAAACGATTAACTATATAATAAGTATAATCATATTTATCATGTAATTATTTAAATTCCACAAAAGGTAATTTCGATCAAACTTTCTCGCCATTTAGTTAATCCTCTACGCATTTTCTAAACATGATATTCATTAATTAAGAATCATTAGTATATCATTAATTGTTCATAAGCACCATACAGGGTTAGCAATTTTCAACACGACACAATAATTCAACATGAGTTCAACACAAAAAAAATTGAGTTTGGGTTGACCCATTTTGCGTTCAAATTCAATAAAATTAACACGAATGAGAACCCAAAGAAAATGTGCTCAGTTGGGTTGGGTTAGGTTGAATTTCATGTTACACGAATATATCGAAATTTGATTTTGAATCATACAACAATCTGAACCCACCTGAACCAACTAGACCCAACTTGAATTAAACAAATAAAATTTAAATTTTTTAGGAGTAAAAACATAAAATTACAAAATAAAACTTGAAAATTTGAACTTTAGCAATATCAAAATTACTACATTGGTATTTTTTGATCTTATTTATGTTCACAAACATATAGGATGGATGATTATAGACGGACATGAAATTTATTCTACAAAGAGTTGATAAAACATTGCTTTGATTACTAAATTGTCCAACAAATTTTTCTTAGGCCTTATACAATACAAAATTTTGCATATATAAAATAGACATGAATTCTTTCTATTGAGATGTTAATAAAAAATTTAAAAGACTCAAGCAAGTTTTTATGATAAATTATGTGTCCAATTAAAATACTTGTTTACTTAGTTGCTTAATTATATATTTTTATTGGTTTATGTGCTATTTAATTGAATCAATATAAAGTAAAAAATAATGTCATTTTAAGAAGTTAAAAAAAATAATTTGATTGATACAAAAGATACAAAAATTAAAGAGAGTTGGTGAATAAAACTTGAAAAAGTATGCTATTTTTAAAAATAACTTATTTTGTGATTTTAGTATTTTTATACTGCTGACAGATACTACGAAATGAAAGAAATAAGAAGTTCTGAAATCAATATATTATATATATGGTTCAGTTAAAATTTTTTAGAAAGCTGCTATCATGAATTTATGATGAGAATTTCTTACTTCTATTTCAATTTATTAATAATTAAGAATATATGAAATTAAAAAATAAAAATGCCAAAAATTTTCTAAAAATTAAAACAATTGTTTGAAATAACTATTTTAAATCAGATTGGTAGATTAGATTGGGTGGATTTGAGTAGGTGAGTTGACCTAAGCAAAATCAGGTTAACCCAAACCTAACATGATATAATTTAAGTTGGGTTAGGATTGAACATTTTCAAATTTTCATCAAATTGAATTGAATTTGAATTGAGAAAAATTAATATTATATTCCTACTTCAACCCAACCTTAACCCACCCAAATTGCCACTTGACAACTCTAAGTAGCTCAAGTGCATTTTCCTTAAAGTATGTTCTCATCTCGCATGCGTGTTCCATCTTAAGGTGGGAAAAATTATTTAAGAGAGATAATTTTGGCATACTAAATATGTGTTAAAATTTTTATAATATAAAATAAATAAATTATTTATTTACATTTTATACAATATTGTAATTTTTAATAATTTCAATATATTCAGTTGAATTTTTAGAATAAATCAAAGAAGAAAGTTAAAATTAGGTAAAATAATTGAAGAAAAATAATTAATTAGAGAGGAAAAAAGTAAAATTACCTTATCATTATTGTTTAAAATGGGGGTTGATTTTATTAACTCATTTGAAAATCTAGCAAAAAGGCCCTAAAATTTTATATATAATATAAATTATTCAAGTATTTTTTTCCCCAATTAATTACTTATTATTATTCCTGTTTACAAGGAAAGAAAAGGCGAATTCTTTTTCCCAAATGCTCCTTTTCTGGCGTCCAAAAGAGGGGGGGGTGGGGGGGAAGCTCTTTTTCTTTTATTTTGTAGTGTTTACAAATATCTTATTTTTAAGAAAAATGTATTGCATCGATGACCTTCGAATACCGACCACTATTCTTAGGTTAAAAATACTAAAAAATATTGAAAATCTATTAATTGTTTAAAATGTATTTAAAATTTTGTATCGATTTAAATTGATCATGAAGTTTGAGAAATTGTTCCAACCACCCTCAAACCTTCTTGTTTTTGTCAATCTATTAGAGCCATAGTTTGGAAATTCATTGGAAGCTATATTGTCTAGTACGATTTTCTAATAATTTGCATTCAGATAAATTAAATCGAAATGCATATATACATATATATAATTTTTATTATTAACTTTATTTATAATCATTATAAAAAATTAGAACATTAACTAAGATGAATTCGTAGTTGATACTGAAAATTCATAATTCTAACTACGAAATTGTTTTAATTAAATTTAAAGTTGATACTTTTATAGCTAATTCTCGCTACGACCAATTTGTAGTTGATGATCATATTATATATATATATATAAATTTTTTTAAAAATAATGCATAACTAATTTGTTACACTTCGAATGGTCAATGCTATGAATTGATAATTAATACTTTTTCTTAATTATAATTAAAAAAATTAAATATGCTATAGACATTCATAGTTATAGTTTGTAGCTATAACTATGAAATTAGTTTCATAGCAATTTTTTCATAGTAAAAGCTTAGTTTTTCTGGTAGTGAATATATAGTTTAACTGATACGTGTACTAAATGTTTAAGTCTATTTATTAATTGTTTGAGTTTAATATTTAATTTATATCAATAAATAATTAAGCAATTTTTGTGATATTTCTATTCTTAATTTTACATTGAGTTCATTTTTTGAACTCTTAAATATATTTCTATGCTAAAATATAATTCAACAATTTTAATCGATCCAATTGATTGAACCAATGGTTAATAACATCATCGATCCTTTATTCGGTCCAATTTTAAAAATATTGGGTTTAACTATACAATATGTTTGTTCTCAGGAGCCCGCCGCCTTAGGCACCGTTCAGCAGCTCTTGCAACTTCAGCCATGTTTTCCCTTAAATTTGATTAAAAAAGAAGCAAACTTTTTCATGCGACAGGCATGCTATAATTGTGGGGGGCTCTCCTCGAATCGACCAAAGTAAATCAACGGTCCAGATCAATCCACCATTTACTTTTAAACATTTTCTCCCCCATCCTCAGACAGATATATCTCGATAACTCACACGGAGAGGAGAGAACGTGAATTCAGGTATGACTCGGTGGACCTCAGCTTTGCAGTGGCTCGACGCTAGTTTCTCTCTCCCGGCCTCGTTTTTCGGGTGGCCGCGGCTCTTCGCCTCCTACTTGACGCCGCCGAGCTGGAGCTGGAGCTGGAGCTGGAGGAGCAGCAGCCTCGAGCCAGGCCGTTGGGCCCCACGCCTGCGGCTTCCGGACATCGACGACGTCATGTGGTCCTTCGTCTCCGCCGTGGAGTCCGTTGCGCTCGTTTCCTTTCTTTGCTTCTTCTTCGTATTCTGCGGGTGCACCATATGATGGACCTCAATCGTCGGTCGTTATTGCGCCTACATGGAAATGTGTGTTCGTATGTGCGGAGTTATGTTTTGAATTTCCGGTTGGCACTGGGGGAGGTGCGGGCGGAGGTTTTGATGATTTTTGGCGGCGCGTGCGTAAAGCGCGTGGGTTTTGGTGGTTCGTTTTTGAAATTCGAGAGAGTGCAGGCCAATGATGGAATGCCGCTTTACTCCTTTCGACTGTGCGAGGCTGAGGGTAGTTTTGTCAGCGCAGTAATCAGTAGTTTTTTTCATTCATTTTTCTGTATTAGATTTATGTATTGGTTGTGGTTGTTCTTCTTCTTTTGTGTTTTTTGTTAGTGATAATTTAAATGAGAATTAGGATAATATAAAGTTTACTTTGTTAGCTATTAATGAGTATTACTGCTTTTTAAGCCAAGGAAAATCTGAAGTTGATCCTTTGTACTACTTTTTGAATACTTCTGTCGCTCTTATCATATTTGATTTATTAGGACTCTATTTATCATATGATTGCATGATGATAACTGCTATTATTTGACTATCAGCGTACACCAATTGTATAATTTGTTTTTGGTCAGATTAATTTGATCTAATCAAAAATTTCCCAGATGCGTATCATAATATTCAAATTTTTGCTCAATAAAATGAATTCCTTTATCTAATCTTCCGATGTCAACCAAAATAGATTACTTAGCTTGACTAGACAAATTATAATTAACGATGATGTGGATATTTAAACAGGATAATAAATATCCTGTGATTTTTTTACTTTGGACATATCAGATCAAAGCTGAAAAGAAGACAGACACATGTGCTTAATGTTTTTAATCAAAATTAAATCCATTAAATAAGATTATTTATAGTGACTGCGATTGAAGATTCAATCTCACGTTATACGCGATGCGACAGAATTCATACTATTAAAGTGATGTGATGTATGTTACATTTTTTAGTGCTTCATTAATTTGCTTTTTATCATTTCTCTCAAGTAAATGCAATAAGCGAACTTGAGTGGATTTAATTAAATAATGTGTACATCACAAAAGAAAAATTAAAATTGTTGCCGGTTTCAAAATCCCGCCACTATTGGAATTGGGGTGTTTGAAATATATAGTAATTAATTGGGCAATTAAAACTTTCACTGCATTAGGGATCCAAACCCCATGGCCCTCCTTTCGTTTCGTTTGCATAGCCTCTGTTTTTTTATTTTTTATTATTTTAAAAATAAAATTTATTATTTTTTTATATATTTTTATCTAATATTATTTTTATTTTTATTTTCAAAAAATATATTTTCCAATAGCCCATATATCTTTATCCAATAATCTATATATTTTTTTTCTCTCTATTCCATTATTTCTATTTCTCTCCATCTACAGTCTAATAAAACTAACATAATTATTATTTTTCCAACAATTCATCTAAATAAAAACTTATTTTCACTAATTAACTTTTAAAATTTTAAAATGATGGAAATAAAAATTAAAAATGAAAATGAAACCAAACAAGGCCTTAGTAATAATAATGAGTTGAGAAATGGAAAGCCTCGGACTGGTGTCCAACTCAATTGCCATCGTTCAAACCACACCACACTGACTCTCTATTTTTTAAGATTATTAATCATTGGCCGTCGCCTTGTTATATGTTGCCGAAAGCAATGGCTCACAAATCGGATCGTACCGATTGATTTGATCAGGAATTAATTATGATTTCAGTCTGATTTACTATATAAAATCAATATATTAAAAAATTGATATCAATCTATGCAAATTAATAAAAAATCGGTTCAATCGATAAATTAATTTTACTTTAAATTAATTTTTTTTAAAAAATAAAAACTAAAAATAATATTAATTTTTATTTACATTTGAAACTTTTATATTAATTGAGTTGGAATTTATTGTATTTGTAAGTTGTAATGGATTATATAAGGATATTTTCTAGCAAGTTTTATTTCAAGATAAATTGATGCATGAATATTATTATGGACTAGAGTTTGGATAAAGTTTCATGATACTAGGTAATTTTTAATTTTTTTTTCCTTTATATATATCTTTAGCTTTTTTATATTTTTAATATATTTATATAATATTAAATATAATTTTTACATCATAGAGATTGAACTGATAGTTAAACCAATTGAACCAATAACCAATGAAGTCATCGATTTGCTCACCAATTCAATTTCTCAGACATTAGCCGAAAATAATAGTTGAAGTTGGGGCATTCAATTCATTCGTTGGGTTTATTTGACATCAAACATGGCCCATAGGAGGACATATGAAAATAGTTTATTGATTGATGTCATAAATTTGTGCAAAAGTTTGGATTAATAAGAGTGATTATTAATGCAAATACTAATAGTAGAATCTATTTCATTTGAAACTTTGTTTCTAAACTCTAACAACCTGTTTGGTCTTATTTTCAAATGCCATTTCCATTTTCAACTATTTATAAAAGTTGAAATGTTAGTTATGAAATGAAAATAGAAATTGAGACGTATTTGGGTGAAATATTGAAAAATAATAATTAGATAGTTTATAGGATTGAAAAGTAGGTTAATTTATATTTTTTTATATTTAAAAAGATTTATTTTTTAAAATATATGTATATTTTGTTAATTTAAAAATAATAGTGATTACTCTATGTTAAATCAATGTTAAATTTGATTTATGTGTAATAGGATGATATGGTAAATTTAGAAAAAGTTTTGAGAAGAAAATATGTACTTTTTCTAGTGAAAGTTGGGACAAAGTGTTTGTTTTTAATTTTCGTTCCCAAATAAAAATGAAAATAGGCCTTGAAAATAAAAACAAACACAAACAGGCCTTAAATGTAATATAATGCATCATGCTCAATGATAGCATTCAATATTGTGAAGCAGGAAGCAAATAATTTTTTTAAAGTTTTTTATGGATTTATTTTTGTAAGTGTGCGCTCGTCGTTCTGCTCTCTCCCATTGTTGTTGGTTTGTTTGTTTGTTTGTTTTTTTTAACACAAAAATAAAATGCTTTGAAATTCAAGATATACAGGTTGTTTGGCTGTGTTTTCATTTGTAATTTTCATTTTCAATATTTTTAAAATTTGAAAGATTAGTTAAAGTAAATGAGTTGAAGATAGATTTATATTTAAATAGTATGTTAAGAAAGTAATGATTATATAGGATTTAGTAGGTTGTATGTGAAAACAGAGAGTAAAAATTAATAAGAGGGAGAAGATATGTAAGTTATTAGAAAATTTATTTTGAGACGAAAATAAGTAGAAATATTAATAAAAGTAATGATAAGTTATTGATAATTTATTTTTAAATAATAAAATAATTAAAAAATAAAAATAAAACACAACCAAACTGGTCATATGTCACAAGCTTGTAAGTCGTTAATTTCAGCCAAGCTGTCCTCCGATTATGAAATATAGCGTGTAATCAGCCGGAAAAAGGGGACGAATAGCATCATAGATTTTTTTCCAACCACCCTTCACCTTGTTTTGGTTGGGTCTTTCCCAATTGAAGATGTCCTTTTTACTCATTTCACTAAGCTGGATTTACTCCCCGGGGGCGTGAGCGAATGCAGTTCATACTATACTAACGTTAAAAAGGCAAAGATTAGTGTTTATTCACTAGTACATAAACTATCGCCTTCTTTTCGTTGGAAAATAGATGCTTGATATATTAAGTTAGCAATCTATGAATATAAAAGAAAAAATTCAATAAGAGACTAAATTAATTAAATAAAAAATTGCAATTTACCCCCCTATATTTTAAAAGATAGATAATTTGCCCTCTTATGAAAAATAAATGTTCAAAATGCTTCCCCGTGTTTTAAAAAATCATGTACATCGCTTCTCCTTTTCATTTGCTGTCCATTTAACATAATTTTAATATGAAAAAACTAATTTATCATTAATCATTTAATCTATTTTCAATTCAATTTAAATAATCTTTTATTATCATTTTTTTCTTTCATTCTTTTCTTTTCTTTTTATTTCTCATTTCTCTCTTCTTCCATTATTTCATATATTTCTCATTTGTACATATATATATATATATATATATAAATTTATCATTATTCCTCATTTTTCATTATTTCATATATTCTCATTTTATACACATATAAATTTATTTATAAAATTAAAATAACTTTTATTTTTATCTTATTGATTATATTCATCTTTCTTTCTATTAATTCATTCCAAAGTAAATAAAATTTAAATTTCATAAAAATATATAACATATTTTTTACTTATACTTAAATACATATATAGCATATATATAAATTTACCTATAAAATTTAAATAACTTTTATTTATATATCTTTTCTTTCTAATTATTCTTTTCAAATTAAATATTATATATTTATTAAAATATATATATAATATATTTATATACACGTATATTTTTGTTTATATATCAGTATATATGATGTTATTTTCATATATATGATAATATATAGTTATTTAATAACATCATCTTTATATAAATTTATCTATAAAATTTAAATAACTTTCATTTATATCTTTTTTCTTTCTAATTATTTATTTTGAGTTAAATATTATAATATTTATGAAAATATATAATATATAATATATTTATACACATACATATTTTTTATAAGATAGTTATATTTACATATTTATTATCATATATATATATATGATAACATATATAATAATATATACATTATTTAATAACATATATAATACAAAACCCTACCCCCTCCCACCCTATCTTCCCAAACCTTACAGGCTGCCATGGTAGCATTGTGGCCAAATTCTAATCTGGCCAAATTCAGCCACTGGCCTCCATGTCCAATGTAGCTATCGCAGTCATGTTGATGATAGCCGATGGCCACCATTTATTTTTGAATATTTTGTTTTATTGTAGGTATCGACAGCGGCTTTCGACTGCCGATGGGGGTTGTTGGCGGTGGTTGTTGGTTGTTGATGAGGGTTGTATATACAAATGATAATATTTATATATACACTTGTATATAATATACATACACATTATATATATGATAAAATATTATATTGTATATATTTTGTATATTTTTTAAAAAAAATATAATATGATTTGATCTATATCATTGATTTTTGAAAAGAAGATCCAACGATTGATGAATAAGGATATAATTGTCTTTTTATATACAAAAAATTAAGTATAGATGCATGCACGGCACATGTCTTACACCCACGCTCTCAGAGGGATTTGTTGCATGATTTTGTAAAATATGAAGGTGTTCTTTGTGTATTTTTTTTTATAAGGAGATAATTTACCTTTTTTTTTTTAACACGGGAGGAGTTATTTGCAAAAATTTCTAAAATAGGAGGCCAGTAAACCCACTAAAAATAGACTTCCCAACTTAAGTTGGCCTAAACCCATTAAGGATTTATAGTATTATAACTTCCAAAGTTGAAGAGGCATTTAGGCAATTATTTTTTAACTCAAACTTAGACACTATGCAAACGCGTTTCAAGAGCAAAAGTCCAACAATTAAATTAATTTTCAGAAAAAGGACCTATTACGCTCTAGAACCAAATTATGTGGACTAGTCTTGAGGTGTGAAATTCATTCCCAAATAAAGAAATCGTCTAACCAAAATTATAATCTTAAACAAAAGGACTCCAAACACTCAAAATAAAATTGAGCAAATCTTGCAACATGAAAACTCAAAATGTCACTATTCCAACCTCAACTAAAAATCCATAAAAGAAACTAATAAGCTAACACCATAACAAATGCTAAAACTACTACAAAAATCCCAAAATAACACTTCAGTTCTGATTCTCATCGAAAGCGGGATCTACCTCCTCACTATGGCTAGGGTTTAGGTTTGCCAGAAGGAAATTAAAAAAATAATAGTGTGAGTAAAGAATTTAGTGAATGTCAGGTGTGTGCGATGTGAGCTCAAGAATAGATCACAGTTAAAAGATGCTCAATGATAAACATTTGAGAAAAAAGCGATAATAAACAGTCATGCGTTATAGTAATAAAACAATGATACACTATAAGAAAATATGCTTTTGCCTACAACATTTTTTGCTTCACTAAAAATAATTTAGTAAAAAAAAGACTATTTGTTATGATTGTTCTATTGTATTATAAAATTTCAAATGTGTGGTAAAACTTATATTAAACACTACACTTCATCTTATCACAATAAAAGGTATATTTATTTACTACAATTTTTATATGTGGTGAATGATATATTACATTTACTTCAATTTTACATAAACCGTGGCAAAAAGATAATAATTTTCCACACTTTTTCATTAATGAAGTAAAAACAGTGAAATTTATGTAAGTTTGGTAGCACATATTAAGATTTATATCAAAAATTTTTATATTAAAAACTGTGTTTAATCAATAATGTTTAAGGTAAAAAAATTGCTTTCAATTCTTATTATTAAAAAATTATTTAATTAAGTGATAGGATTCTAAATTTACAAATAAAACCCTCCAATTTTTTTTTGATTACTCTTGGTTTTAATTAATACAATTAGATGTAAAATAAAAATTTTACTATAATTATTATTAGAATATATTTGATTAATTAATTAAATACTTAATTTAGCTAGTTAGTATAGTCCCTTAAAACGGTAGGAAAACCCAAATTTGAATGTAAAATAAACATTTGCCTCCAATAATTTTTACTATCAAAAAATTGATTAATTAATTGAATATATTTAAGTTAGCTAATTACCAATAGAGTTGCCATTTACCTAGTGGTATCATCTTTGCATACATAACTGTAAGATTAAGAGTTTGAGTTTTAATGAACTCATGGTGCGCATGTGCATAAATAAACAAGGGGAGCTAATTAGTAAAATTCTTCAAAAGCCCCCAAAATAATTTTATTTTTACTACATTTAATTGTGGTGAGAAATTTTAAATATTTACTAGGTTTTTTGAAGTGTGGTGATTAACTACTATGTACTATACTTTTTTAATGTGGTAAAAGATAGTGGTTTTTTTGATAGCTTTTTTACCACACGTTATATCTGTAGTAATTGAGGATAATTTCATAGCAAAAGACAATTATCACGAATGAAAAAGTGTAGCTAAGCTTTTACCTCGCATGCAATGTCTACGGTTAGAAAAGTGTAGCACAAGCATAATTAATAATATTTTACTACACTTAATTACTATTTACTATACATATTTAACTATTATAAAAAATATATTTTTTTGTAGTGATACAACAGTAAACATTTTTTTAATAGAGCAACAATGAAGGTGATGATCTAACCAATGTTTGTTGTGGCCAGTATGACTCCCACCATCACAATTTTTTATCACTTCGGTCAAGGCGCAATGTTGTCAAACAATGTCCAAGCCTAGGTCCTTAAGAAATCATACAACCCACCTCGGCCACAAACAACTTCAGTTGTGCATGGGGTGGATCAAGCTATGGGGGCTTGCGGTTCAACTAGCAAGCCGCGACTGCCCAATGAAGTCCCTTACACACCCATACCAAGTTGGATCCAATGTACATGAATTAAGATAATAAATTCAGTTATTAGTTGATCATTGGATTTAACTTCTAGTCTAAAAATATTATTAAATAAAAAAAATCATAAAAGAACATGTTTTCTTTTATCTTGAAACAAAATAAGACAATTTTCTATTTATAGTGGAATATAAATGTAGTATAGTGTAAATTGAAGAAAAGTTTCATAGAATGCAATATATTATATAATCTTTTGGGTTTTGAAAAGTAACATTATATATTATAGATAGGAATGGGTACTTACTGTACTTGTCAACTAAATTAAGAGTCATCCCGAGGATGTGAATTTCAAATCACCTATTGAAATAATTTCCAATATTCAATCAAACCATAGATCTCTACTGACATTCAGAAGTTACTAATCTATGTCCTCAACTGCTCGACAAATTGAAAAATGATCAAAGGGATGAGGCTACTGAAATCTTTGGATTAGTTCCCACTACCTATTTCAAGATTTTAAACTCAAAATATTTAATACATTTTAGAATCTTAATTGAATTATATCACTGACTATCCAGAGTTATATTTTCCGTTAACTTCCATTCCTGATATCTAGGTAATTTCAAACTCTTTAATTTATATAAATGAACTAATACTTATGATTACGTAGGAAAAGGAATGTATAAGTTACCAAAACGAATATTTTAAGAGTCTTAATATTTATTATTTAAGTTTTATTATAGGTGTAATGGTATAGAGTGATGGAAGGTGTGGGGCATCACCTAAGGTGTGTGTGTGAGGGGGGTTAGCATAGAAATATGTTGTTTTGGCATGTAAAGGTGACATATGTGGCAGCCATATATGTACTACTAGGATTGCATGCAAGAATTAATATTGCTTCAACAAAACTCACGACAGTCTGCCACATTATGAAAGCTATTGATAAGTTCCGAAAATTTCCATCAATTTAAAAATTTTGAACCTTTCTTCCCAACTAGAATTTTGTTTAAGATTTTCAAGAAGAAAACTCACGAAATGGAAGCACGATATAAATTATAAAAATCTGAAAATTATTTTGTTATGTGCAAATTTCAATGATCTCAAATTATTTTCTTCTAAAAGAAGGGAATTATCTTACACGATAATTTAATTGAATAAACTCTAGTTGAGAATAAAAACAGTATGAATTAAGCACAAAAAATCCAAATCACGAATAACCCGACACCCACAACACACACTCTCTCTCTCTCTCTCTCTATATATATATATATATATTTAAGAAATAAATTTTCTAAAATCATGAGATTACGCCCTCACTTATCATGTTGATAGAATGATCATCTCATTAAATTAAATAGGTGCAAATCAATTCAACTAAATATTTTGTACCACCTAAAATTAAAAAATAAAGAAATACGTAAAACAATCTAAAGAAGGAAGAGAAGAAAAAAAATAAAAATATCATCCTATATTCTATTCCTAAAATCAATTAGCAATCAATAATCAAACGCATCTTCTCTATTCAATTTTGGGATTGTCCACTTCTCTAAAAATAAGAAGATCTCATCTATTATATAAAAAATAACACACTTAATAGTTTGAATTAAGAAAATAACTTTATCCTCTTCTGGAGACGTGTCCTTCTGAAGAATTGCAATTTTTCAAAGCTCATATTAAAAGGTTGTATTATCTCAAGAAATAATTAAGATTCATATGATACAACTATTGAGAATTATTATGATACTTCAGAAAGGATGTCTTCTACTAATATAAATATAACTCAGCAGAAGTGTCAAAAGATATATTCTTTTTTTTTTTCCAGAAAATAAGTTTTCTTTTCTTCTCTATTAAAATTTTCTCATATACTCAAAGGCTTTCTAAAAGATCTTAAGGGAAATCTTCGAAGTTGCTATTCGCAGATTTCGGGTGGTTTTGTTGTATCCTAGAAGTGAATTGCCATTTTAACCCGGTAGTAAACACATAGTGGGGGCAATAATCACTTTAAGGAAAGTGTGTTCACGCCTCAGACCACATAATTATTTAGCCAGTTCTATCAATTTTCCTAACATCAACTCCTAGTAGTAATATATATTAATCAAGTAAAAGTTATTATTTATACTTCCAAAAATATGGAATGTATGTATATATATAAGAACCCAAAATAAAGGTTATCATTATATGATCACTATGAGAGAGCTTAGATGTCAATTATAATTTTTATAGAAAAAGTATTTCATGTCTTACTATATCTATAATTGATATACTAAATAAAATAAAATAAATAAGATAAAGTAATCAATTACATACAAAGAAAAATTCCAAGGCATTACATCCCACCCCCCTTAAAAAAATTTAGTCCCCAAATTCTTACATGAGTTAGCAAAGAGTTTTGAGTGATATCTTTGCATTTTCCCCTATGGCTTTTCCCAGTCGCCTCATTTATTTTATGGTTCCCACAAAGAATCATTACTAGTGAGATATCTCTAGTGCCTAGCTTTTGTAATTCTTGATATAGAATTTGGACAAGTCTTTCTTCATACGTTAAATCTTTTTGAAGCAGCAAATCCTCATACGTAATGATATGAGGAAGGGTGTGCGTGATACGTCTTTAGTTGTGACACATGGAAGACATTATATATCCTGTAAGGTTTGGAGATAGAAGAATTCAATAAGCTACTATTCCAATTATCTCCATTATTTCAAAAGGTTCAACTCTAAGTCATAAGTAGGATAATTTTGCTCGTAAGGTTTAAATTTTCTTGAAGCATAGGCTATCACCATATTATTTTGCATCATAACACATCCCAAGCCTTCTTCAGAAGCATCTGTATATACCACAAAGTTCTTAGTACCCTCAAGTAATGCTAATATTGGTGCCAACATCAACCTTTTTCTTGAGCTCTTGAAATCTGAGCTCATATTTAGTAGTCCACTTCAATGGTATCTCCTTAGTTAGTCAAGATAATGTGGCTGCAATTATCTAATAATCATGCACAAACCTCTTTTTTTAACCCCCTCTCTCCTTAAAAAAATTCTCATCTCATCACTTTTTTTGGCCTTTTCCATTCTAGTACCACTGTAGTCTTGGACAAATCAACCATGATCCCATCTCCAAAAATGATATAACCTAAAAGGGCTACCCAATCAAGCCAAAACTCACACTTATTGAATTTATCATAAAGTTTATGTTCTCGAAGTGTCTACAAATACTATCCTCAAGTGTTCCTCGTGTCCCTTTTTATTCATTGAATAGACTAAAATATAATCAATAAAAGACAACCACAAATTAATCTAAATATGGCCTAAACATATGGTTCATTAAATCCACAAATGCCGCACGTGCTTTAATATGCCCAAATGACACCACTATGAACTCAAAATGACAATATTGAGAGTTTATAGTAGTCTTTGCTATATCGTCATCTCTAATCTTTAGTTGGTAGTAGCCTTATCTAAGATCTATCATAGAATAAACCTGATATCCTCGTAATTGATCAAAGAGTTCCTTTATTTGAGCAAGAGATATTTATTCTTAATCATAACATTGTTCAAGCTTTAGTAGTTTTTACACATCCTCAAAGTCCCATCCTT
>JACGDI010004765.1:1002703-1028685 GCA_014898725.1 Jacaranda copaia | reverse complement strand
TTTATTCTTATGACCAGTTGTGCGACACGTTTTTGCACCAGTTTGTTAGTAGAAGGAAGGTGAAACTCTCCCATACCTATCTCCACACTGTCAAGCATGGTAAGGGGGAGTCCCTCCATGATTTGTTTCACCAAATTTAACACGGAGGTTCTCAAAATAGATAACCCAAGGATTGAGTTCCTGATTGATGTATTATTCTTGGGGCTCAGACACAAAGAGTGCGCTAATACACTAGTGCGGGAACATCCTAGGTCAATGGAGGAACTACTCGACCTGGCCGAAAGGTACATGACACAGGAGGAAATAAACAGGCTCAAGTTTGGATCCTTCGAAGTTGAGAAGAAGAAAAGGAAGAAGGAAAGAGATGACCAAAAACACAAGGAGCGAGGTTAATCTCCCATCAAGCGTTTCCACAGTAATACACCATTTAACATTTTAAGGAAAAAAGTCCTTTATGCCATTCAGCATGATAACCTCCTTACGAAGCCCAGAAAGCTGATGGAGACTGAGGCCATGAAAAAATTGAAGAAATATTACCACTTCCACAAACAAAAGGGGCATGACATAGATGAATGCTTCAACCTTCAAGATGAGATCGATAGGTTGATCAGGTAGAGCCATCTCAAAAAATACATAACCAGGATGCTCAAACTGAAGAGGGCAAAACCGATCGGACTCCCTATAGAGAAAGATTGGTTAGCCCTAGAAGAAAGGATAAAGGAAAGAAATTCACCCAAGAAGATCGCCCACCCATCAGATGGGTAATTGACATGATCACAAGAGGTTTCACTTGGGGGGACTTTAAGTCTGCTTGGAGGCAAACCCAGAGGAGGCTTGAGTCAAATAAAGCCTTACCTATCGAGACAGCTTTCCACCTCATGATGAGTGTAGAACCCATCTCATTTATGGATGCCAACTTGGCCCACCTTGAGGGCAAGAATGTCAATCACAAGATAGACTGTCCAATGGTAGTCTCAGTGGAAATTGCAAACTTTAAAGTGTGCAAAGTTTTGATTGACAATGGCAGCTAGATAAATGTCATCTTTCTATATACCCTGAAGAGGATGAACATAGGCAAGTTAAAGTTCGAACCTGTGCGCACGCCACTGGTTGGATTTGGGGGGTCGTAGATCATACTTGAAGGCTCGATCAATTTGTCCACATCTTTTGGAGAAGCTCCTCAGAGGAGAACTTTAATGGTAATTATCTCGTGGCTGATGCCCTATTTACCTACAATGTCATCATAGGCCGACCTGCTTTCAATGACTTTCATGCCATTGTGTCTACTTATCACCTGAAAGTTAAGTTTCCAACCCCAGTAGGCACGGGTGAGCTTTTGTGCAACCTGAAGGAGGCCTGAAGATATTACAACATCTCAGTTGAGTCAACCGAGCAAAAATCTTGACTGCAGCTAAAGACTTCAGGGGACGCCTCCGTAGCGAAACCCGAAGAGTTCCAGGCCAGCAAGAAGCAAAAGTTGGAAGACACCAGAGTAGAGCCCATTGGGGAGTTTAAGACCATTGAGCTCAAATAGGGTAACCCTGAAAAGATGACCCACATTAGAACAGATTTAGACCTTCACTTTTTAGTGTCTTATGGTCAATTTTCTGCGGGAGAATATCGACATCTTTGCTTGGAAGGCATTCGATCTCCAAGGGATCGACCCCAACATCATTGTGTACTGCCTCAACACTGACCCCTTGTACAAGCTGGCCAGACAAAAGATAAGGACGTTCAATGCTGAGAGAACGCAAATCATTAAGGAGGAGGTTAGAAAACTCTTAGATATAATATATATTGTAGAAATTCAATATCCCTCTTGGCTTTGTAATGTTGTCCGAGTCCCAAAAAATGAGGGACAGTAACTGATGTGTAATCATTTTACTGACTTAAATAAAGCATGCCCTAAGGATCCTTACCTCCTACCTCAAATAGATTTACTAATTGATTCAACTACTGGGTGTGAGTTATTAAGTATGATGGATGCATTTCAAGGCTATCATCATATCTTCATGGCACCCAAGGATAGGAATAAAACCTCTTTTGTTGTTCCTAATGGGTTATACTACTTCTTGGTCATGCCTTTTGGATTGAAAAATGTCGGGGCAACTTATCAGCAGCTAGTCAACTTCATGTTCAAAGATGAGATTAGAAAATCAATGGAGGTTTACATTGATGATATGATAATAAAGATGGAAAAAGCCCAAGACCACTTGCTTGACCTCAGTCATACTTTTGGGATTTTGAGAGCATTTGGATTGAAGCTCAACTTAAACAAATGTACGTTCGGGGTCCAAGGAGGACAATTTTTAGGTTATATAGTCAGCCAAAGAGGTATTGAGACAAATCTACAGAAAATTCAAGCAGTTTTAGACGTCACCCCTTCGAGAATAGTTCGAGACGTTCAAAAGTTAGTGGGGAGAATCATAGCTTTGGGAAGGTTCATTATGAAATTAGCTGACAAGAGCCTACCCTTTTTCAAAATTCTCAGAAATGCTAAGAAGAGTTTCCAATAGACAAAATAGTATGATCAGGCGCTGGTCAAGTTGAAGCAGTATTTGGCCTCAGCCTTGATGTTGGTAAAACCTGAGTTGGGAAAAGTACTCTAAATATATTTGGCAGTCTCTAAAGTATCGATTAGTTCGATATTGGTATCGACCTAAGATGGTAGCCATCAACCAGTCTACTATTGCAATAAGTCACTCCAAGAGCCAGAGCATAATTATTTGGAAATTGAGAAATTTGCGTTAGCATTAGTGACCACAGCTCAAAAGTTGAGACCGTACTTCCAGTCTCATTCTATCATAGTGCTGACCAATCAACCGTTGAAGTAAGTGTTAGCAAAGCTTGATACGTCAGGTAGATTGAACAAGTGGGAGATCTAGTTGGGGGAGTTCGATATTAGTTTTCAACCTCGAACAGCCATCAAAGCGCAGGTTCTTGCTGACTTCATTGTAGAGCGAATTGACTTACCCGAAATAAGTGCCCAAACCCCTCTCGTTTGGACCTTACATATCGGTGGATCATCGACCACATTCAGAGAAAGAGTAGGGGTCGCTCTCCGCTCCCCAGATTCAGAGAAATATGATTTTGCAATCAAATTAGACTATACAGTCACAAACAATGAGGTAGAGTACGAGGCCCTGCTGGCGAGAATGAGAATAGCACTTGAACGAGGGGTCGAACACCTGGTCGCAATTACGGACTCCTAGTTAGTAGCGAAATAGGTCGAGGAAAATTTTGAAGCCAAGGAACAATCGATGACCCGATACTTGGCTGAAGTAAAGAAGTTGCAGCAATTATTCAAAAGATTTACTCTCAGCAAGGTCCCCCAATCTGAGAATGAACGAGCAGATGCTCTCTCTAAGTTTGCCAGCTCCGTCAGAGGAACAAGAGACAAGAAAATCACATTTTTGGTCTCGGATAAGCCGTCAATTGCACTCTTTAATGAGAACTTGGTAACAACCATTGAGGAGACGACAGTTTCTTGGCAGACCCCAATAAAGCTATATCCCAGCTAAAGCACTGTGCCTGACGATAGGAACGAGGCTCGGTGTCTTTGAGGTCAAGCCTCCAAATTCGCACTTGACGAGCATGGTTAGTTGTACAAGAGATCCTTCACCGAACCCCCCTTGAGATACCTAGACCAAGATCAGGCGCTAAAAGTATTACAGGACGTTCATGTAGGCATGTGTGGCAACTATTCTGGAGAGAGGTCCCTTGCTCACAAAATAATCAGGTACAGGTATTTCTGGCCAATGTTGTTGAAAACTTCGAGCGGTTTCATGCTGCTTGGAGCATAGTAGACCACATAGTCGACGACGTAATAATCTCTCATCAACCTTCTAGTCGACCTCTTTGCTGATGAACAAGCTGTTCCAGGTAACAATTCAATTTTTGTCGACCCCGTAGTTGGCAAAAAATATGGTTCCTTCTAATTGGCATTTAAATCTAAGGGCGAACAAATAATCGACCAGGAGTATTAATCAATCAACGACACAATCATGCAACATAATTGCTACGCAATAAGCGATCAAATATTCTCCACATTATCACAACGAAAATTAAAGGCTACGTATGGTACAACATGATGGAAATGAAAAGGAAAATATGCCTTTATTCATCAATCACTTGCTAATTACAATAAAAAAAGAAAAAGAACAAAAAAGAGAAAGAAAAAAGACAACAAAAATAGCACAAAAAACAAAAGTTGATTCCGTTTTAGCTTGGCTCATCCTGGTCGCCTCCAACCCATTCAAAGTTCGATTCTGGCACCACACAGGTGAGCGGCGAAATTGCTTGGGGAGGTTTAGAAGGTCCCGCGATGTTGCTCATAAAATTAGTCGATCGCAGCATGTACTATGCCAGATCGACCTTTTTCTCCTTCATTTGGGCCATGAGATCCTCGATGAATGGTAATTCAGCGCATATTTACTCTAATCTTGCATCGACCTCGGCCTTCTTCTTTTGCATTTCAATCAGTGGGGCATCAAGTGCAGCAACTACAGGTTCACCCTTTAGGGCCTGCTCGACGTCGCCCTCCTCTGGGTCAGGGTAAGGCTTTAGTTTCTTATTTAGCGTGAGGCCTATTCTGCTCTTATCCTCAACTTGAAAAGCATAGCCCAGGTGCTTGAGCTGCTTTATGGCCTTATGGAATGCTTCACGCATATCATTAAGTGATGCAACCACACTTGCATCCTGAAAGGCCGTGCTCATGATAAACTATTCAATAGCCTCACGCTGTACCACAGGGAGATGTCCGATGAAGGCCTCTTTTGCTTCATTAGTCACCTCCGTGTGGCCTCGAGCCTGACCGGAATTGTAGCTCGCCTGCAGGTCCAATTGGGCCTTCTTTATGATGTTATCCATCCGGCTCTAATCCTCGATGGCCTGGACCAACTGTTGATCCTTAGAGTCGAGCTCCTCTTGGAGATCGGCTATTTTCTTGTTCAGCTACTCGACCTGGAATTGTGTGGACTCGAGCTGTACCTTAAGGGTTTCCATCTCCCCGTCCCTCCAATTCTTTCTTGGCAGCTAGAGCCATCTCAGATCGGTGGTACATAGTATAGCCCAGCTGTCATATCTGAAACACAACATGTCATTCTTCAAGCTAATATATAAAAGGAAAATTGGGGTCGAGACTATTGATCTCATACTTACCACATTAAAGTAGTAGGACAACGCCTTCATGGTCCCGATCTAGCTGAGGCTCATCAGCTTTCGTTGGTCAGCCACGAATAGCCCTGATGTCATCTACTTTAGAGCCTCAGTGCCTGACGTCCCTCCTTGGATGATTGAGGTTGAGTCGGCTATCTCCTTATTTAGGTTGGTGGAGAATCGGGAAGGAGATAGCTGGGGAAGCTGAAATAGTGTGCCATTGCCAAGTTGACCAAACAGGTTGTAACCTGTCATGGCTTTCTGCTTCCCTTTGCCCTCCGTTGTCTTTTTTGACGCTGAACCTATATGTTCAACTATTTCCCTCTTACCCCGATCTGTGGGGCTGTTGCGAACGGGCTTCTTCGAACGAGCAAATTAGTTGTGAGTGCCTACTCAATTTGCGGTGGTGGCAATGCAAACATTGATCTTGTTGAGCCCACCTATTTCGCAAAAGCACATTCTAGTCGAGCGGCAGCAGCTCAACAATGTTCCTCGTTCTTTAGCGCCTGGACTTGGAATTCATTGCGGCTGTGGGCTATTACTTCTTCATGATCTGCACATGCACGCAAAATAAGCAAACATCAGACTTGAACAAAAAGATGGAAGTGTTCAATCAAAACAGTCGACAAAAAGTTTCTACTTAGTCAATCGCCCGCAGGCAGGTCAAGTTGGGCAGGTGATAGGCTAACTAACACCAAACACCTCTCTTCGGTTAGAACTGAGGCCTCTATTTACCCAAATTTGACCAAATCTTTAATGAATGTGTTAAGCCAACTAGGTGTTTGGTTCCCGGGCATCTCCATAGGCCCTCTCCACTAGCCTCTTGGAATGGTAAGAATCCCCGGCCCCCAAATATAAAAAAGGTATTTTTTTCACTCTTGCCTATAAAAAGAGGCAAGGGACACTAAAAACTTTCATCGGGGTCGAGCAGTGAAGTAATAAGAACTAAACTCTTCAGTGCTACTTGACTTTCGGGACATAGATAAATGGAATAAGTTCGAGAAGTTGGCAAAGGATATGGGTTAGTTGTACAAGTGCATTAGCATGGCAAAACTATAAAAAGTGGCAAAACAGTTCGGGAGCAACTAGGTGATACAAACTTCCAGGCCTAGCAAGAGGTAGACTATCGATTGTGCGAGCAGAAACCTAAGGCCACATTTCAACCCCTTCTTGAATACAGTTATACGCCTCCAGGGAGGTTGATGCATCCTACCCTAAGTTCCTGGCGCTATCAGTTCATATTCTTCAGGGATATGGTACGCTGCCCTAATGCAGATTAGGTCAGTGGGGGTTATCTAAGAGGCTATCTTTGTATAGTGGTCGGGGGTGATCAGTCGACCCTGGGTTTCAGGAACATCACTAAGGCCAGCATCCCCCTCCGAAACAACTCTCACATCACTCGAGCTACTGGAACTGCTGGAACTAGACCTATCGCTCGTGGATGAACTCGATTCACTCTCATGAGATGTTTGAGATGTGCTCTCCCCTCCAATTTCCCCCTGATGGGCCATGCCCTTTAACCTAGTGTCATCACTATCCGAACTGAAAGACATGCTTGTACAAACAAAAAGGTAGAAAGGAACAAAAAGGAAAAGGCACTTACAATAGAGATCTTGAAAGTTTTAAGCGCACGAAAGCTAGAGAACTCCAAAGGTAGCAAATTTAACCAGATGTATTAGCAACAAAAGTATAAATGGAGTCAGTTATCCCATTATTTATAGGCGTTCATGCGCGGGAATTCGAGTAATTGTTATGATGACAGCCTGCCCCAGTACGCTTTGTGTTCTGCGCACTAATAGGCGCATTAAATGCAGCGAAACCGCCTCAAACCCTAGCTAGTAATTCAAAAGCCCAGGTCGAGGATTCAAACATCCCAATCGAATATGGGTAACCGCTGTAACTGCATGTTAACTCCTTGCTCCTTCTTGTCGACGAGCTCGATCAGAACCGCGAGTTGGGGGGACTCATGATATGGGATAGCCAAGTAGGCCCAACAGGCTCAATATCAGTGGGATAGCTTAGGAGGCCCAACATCAAGTTTGGGCCAGATCGCCTATTAAGGATTATTTGGTCGACATGTATTGACTTTAGGACCTACCCTGGATAGCCCAACAGGCCTAACAACAAACCCGGGCCAAAGCGCCCATCAACAATCATCTGGTTGACCTTACTCGGCAGGGATCCATGATTGACCAGTCAGGTTTGATCGACATGTTTCGACCTTAGGACCCACTCCGCACTAACTCGAATTCTCGCCGTATTTATTAGTCTGATAGGCAGCATGCTTTCGCATTAATGGCTCGTAATTACCGGTACAGTTGCTACCACCAATCCTGCCACCAATTTTACCAACCCTGCCACCACCTTTTACAGGGAGGCGCCTCCGAAGGTACTTTTCATCTTGGAAAATAGGATATTCAACCACTTGGAACAGTACCGGGATTTGGATGTGGAATGACCATCAACCCTTGGGCAAGGCCAAAAGTTAGTACATTTGATAGGGACACCATGTACAAATCACGTCTGGAGAAGGCTATAAATACTTCATACTCAACCACACTCAAAGTAATGCCAAATACGCTATAAACCTTCAATACTTTCAGTTTTCTGTTCTATTATTACATCTCGACTCGAGTTAACTTGAGCGTCGGAGTGCCTTAACCGGGGGTACCTCAATTAGTCTAATATATATTGTGGCTGCAGATCTCAAATCTCGAGAAAAACATCACTTTGAACACTCGATCTCCCTTGTTGAATTCATCCCAAATACTATTCTTTCACTATATGCGACTTTCAGCCGCATCATGTAACTTCATCAAAATCCGTTGATAAATTTTTGTGATTGTTAAAGATATATACAACATTTTTAAATAAAAATATATATTTTTTGAAAAAGACCTAAATTTTTAAAAAGAGAGAATAAAAAGAAGAAGAACAATTTCTATTAAATTAATAATATAATAATTACATATCATTAACTTCCACAATAATAATGAATTTGATTAGGGCTTGTATTTCAAATTTATCTCCACGATCACCACGCCAGCTAATCACTCCCAACCCTAGCCCCATAGACATTGCTGCCGGCCCCGATCCATACTAGCTCCATCGTCGCCGCTGCAGCGCTATCGTCGTTGTCTCTGCCGCCGCCACCACTACCGCCACTGCTCCATCGTCTCTCTCTAAGATTTGTGGCGGTTAGAAGTTATTTCTTCCTTCTGCACTCTCTGGATTCTTTACTCTAATAAAGGTGTCTTAATTTCAATAGGTTTTTAACTAATACTGTCATTAATTTTTTAACAGTTAGGTTTTCCTTTTAAAGATCGAAGCTGATGTGATTTGAATGAACTCGGGTAAGCTATTCACACGAGCTAAAAATTTGGAATTATTTGATGTGAATTTGAAGGATAATACCACTTTCAGATTTTATATCACTTTTACACTTTATGCTATCCTCCTTGTAGTCTGCTGAACCTAGGAAGAAGAAAAGCTTGCTTATTCTGACTTTTTCTATTTGGAGGGAAGTGCATACTTTCGCTCTTTTCAAGAATTTTATTTGGCACTGCAATGGGTGCTGTTGGTTTTTGTTTGCTAGCTTAAGCCGTGATGCAGTAAGTTGTGTTTATTGATAACTATAAAGCATATTTCTGTTTTCTTCTGCCCTGCTTGATAACAGCTTACAAATGTATATAAAGATATCTTGTAGTATCACCAGTGCTGGGAGCTGCGCCTTGCCTGGACTTGGTGTTATTGAACCAAACAGTCACTTGTGCCTCGTTGTCGGACAGTGATGATTGTTTGGTTCTAATACACATAATCCTGGTAAACGTTGCCTAATGTTGGAAGCTTTTATTCTTTCCCAAATTCTTCAAAATTAGGTTTCTGTAGGGAGCTTAATATCATATAATAGAGTTCACTATTTGGGTGATGCAATAATAGGTCTAGTTTCAATAGTCCTGATCTTTCTTATTTCCTTATGTATTTGAGTAAGAGATAAAGAGTCCTAATGAGTCACAAATTCTACTTGAAAGGATTTTTAATTTGTCTATATTGAACCAATAATCAAATGAAGTTTCTGGTAAACCTCATTTTGGTAAATTCATTTATTTTATAATTAATTTATGCAGAAGTTGTTATTGGAATTATGAATTATTTTAATACTAATTACTGGAAAATCTATATTCCAAAATTTCGGTCGGCCTCATCCATAATCATCTTAATATCATATGGTATATGGTAATCCACTTATACATCTTAACTTTTCAGATTTTAGATTTTATTTTATTTTCTTTATTTTTTGCCGTTTCTTGGTTCAGACTGCTTTTCTTTGGTTGTTCCAGCGCAGTTTTGGCTTTATGAGGAATGTATGGAATAAATTATTTTTTGCTTCCTAAGGGCTTGTTTTCTTTACACGTAAAAACTTCTCCCCTTGCATTATTTGGAACTAAAGACTTCAAATTCATAGTTCATTGAGCTTGTTGCATAGTTTTGTATAATAATGAATTTCAAATTCTTGAGTTCTTATGTTAAATTATTTATTGAATCATTATGGCAAATTTTAAATACACATGCTATGAAGTCAATTAAAATCCTTCCTTTAACCTCATATCCTCTACCCGAATGCAACCAAATTCAGATCCTTCCACTTAAACACAACCAAGTATTAAGGAGTTGATAAATTATAATCCCAATATTGATTGCTGTGCATTTGGCTAGCTATTTCTTAAGAATTCTCTAGAATCCTAAGATGTTTATATGTGATAAAAAACCTTGCAAGCCACCTACAATTAGCTGCTATATGTGTATATGTGTGTGTGTGTCCTCACTCAACTCTTGTTTAAGTACAAAATATATGATCATCTAGTATCTTTGCTTCTTTTCTTTTTTCCTTTTGGTTCCCAGCTCTATGACTTATACTTGTATATGTCAGGACTCAGGAATAATACATAACAATCAAATAGGGACACCACTGAATCTATTGACAAGAAGTTTATATTATACACTCAAATCATCTATGGAGTATCTCTCTAGTAAAAAATGAGTTCCATTAGGCAGTTGATGCTTGATGCAGTGTCAACTTTATCATCTATTTTTTTGTAAGTTCAAGAAAAGGAACTCATATCCTATTTGACCAAGCAACAGGCTGCTGAAATTGATGACATCCTACCGGGCCATCCTGGTTTCAGTATTGATCAGCTCATGGTTCGCCTAATTTAATATAGTAATAAAGATTCTATTTTTCAAGGCTTCAATTGTTTGCTTTTTCTCTTTTGTTTTGTTTGGGTGGTAGGGTGGGGTCAGTTGTTGTCTTTTGTTGCTTGCATATTGTTTGTGTTTGTCTGGGTTTTGATCCCTTTCTTTTCGCAGCCATGATGCGTAAATTTATTTCGAAAAGGAGTGTAGGAATCTGTTCAGTTTGCTGAATTTCAACTTTCAAGAATTTTCAAGTTCTAATGAAATCCAGGCTCTTCAAAATTTAAACTCTTTGGATATGTTGGAGGTCTACGAATTGGAAACCATAATAATAATAATAATATATTTTTTTCCCCTTTTTTTGGCCTGGTCAGGCAGCCATGGTTCATCCACCAGAAACCATAAAATATCATTTTAGTTTGGTTAAGAGAATGTTTGGCCCCAACTTATAGACCTTAACTTTGTGCTATCAGTGCCTCAAAGTTCCATGCTCTTTGTCGGAAAGATCAAAACTTTACTGCTGCATATTTTTGAATGAACTTTCCTATGAAATCGAAAAGATCATAGCCCATGAACAGTTGTGGGCTATTATCCTTGTTGGTTATATATGGGTGGTATCTTGGGATTCATATATGCATTTATGAGGATCAGATCTTGTTTCATTTCAAAGGTCCTTGAATCTTAGTTTTGAGTAGTTTTATGTGGGGTTAAGGTTTCACACCTATTCATGCACTTATTTCATGTTTCTGGCCAAATCCAATGATGGAAAGTATTCTTTTTTTATTTCATTCTCCGTTAAAGTCCATGTCTTAAATATGGTTCAAAGAGTATTAACAATGAAAGTACATTTGTTTGTGATGGGAATATAAAAATTGATATACATGTAATCAGTTGCTCTTGTGTATAAATTCCTCTTTTATTGCATGTAGGATTAGAATTGTGAATCAAACTGTTACTCAGTCTAGGAAAAAAGCTGCACAAGCCACAAAGTACAGCTGAGAATTATTTCTGGGCTCATTGACATCCTTGAATCTTTTAATTCCCATCTATGGTGTGAGTTCTTGACTAAAATGCGGTTGGTAATGCTGCTTCCTGTGGGTTTAATTCAGGTAGAATTCTCTCTTTCTGCTGCATTTGTTAAGAAACCTAGAAGAAAAAGCTCTAATTTTGACTCTCAAGTTCTCATTCTTTGTAAAACCTGCCCACCAAAATCTGGAATTTGCATTGAAAAGTTGAGAAATTTTCTGGACCCCTCAAATGATTAAAGGTAACCTTGGCAAGCCCTTGATACTATTGTTTGCTCTGTGTGTTAGTTTTATTTATTTATTTTTTTCTTTTTTCTTCTTCTTCCCAATTGGTTTAGCTGAAGTGGCTGAAATTTTACTGGCAGATCTGTGTGACTTGAGTTTGAACTTGTTGAAGAGTGTTTGAATATTAATATTCTTGTGCTAAAAAGATGATTGCATTTATTGGCGGCATGTGATTCATTTGAAGACAATTTTGTCAAAATTTTATTAGAAATTTTATATGCAAATTAATTTATGTTAGTGATGTAAGCTTTGGGTATTTCTTCTAACGATGATCTGGTTTGGGTTGTTTAATAGCTACCACAACTGCCTAAAAAAGCACATTTTCACTCTAGGGTCTCTTCCAAAAAGTGTTTCTAGGATTCTTTTTTAACTTTTATGTTTCTTCCTTTTTTAAAATTAGTAACATATTCATCTACTCTGTCTTTCATTCAGTGTTAATAATCTGGCAATTCTCTTAAAGTTTCTCAAGCTGCATTTCTATAAAAATCTGCTTTTATTTTCCTTGAGGATGATCATGGTTGAAAACAATTACCCCTTAGATGTTCTGACATGGATGCATGAACTCTCTTACATGCTTATTTCATGAATCTCGTGTTAACATGTTTTCTATAAGTTCTCCTATTGCCAAAACTTCTTAAGGTTGGAGGCAGATTCAAACTTGAGATATAATTCACCCCAAGACTTATTTTCCTTATTGAATTGATAATGCTTACTCTTTTTCCATGATGAAAAGATTGTGCTTACTTGATTCCAAACCTTCAATTGGCTAGCAGACTGTCTTGACATTTGATACTGCTGTATCAAATTATTGGCAGACCTTGCTTATGTATATCTTTTTTTGTTTGTTTGTTTATCTTACTTGGATCATCAAGCAGTTTGGTTGGTCAAGCACGAAAACAACAGGAGTTTGTTAGGTGCTAAGTCATTCCTATTTTTCCTTTATAAAATGGCTTATGAGCTTCTGATTGCTAAGTTTGTAAGCTAAAATCCCACCCTGTCTTTAAGTTCTGAATTGAAATACAACCTGCACATTGCGATTTTATGTTCACGTTTCTGAATAATTTTGTCATTTTTTTTCTTTTTTGGTTTTAATGAAAAAGCAATTGACAGTTGGTTTTTAGAGAATTCTAACCTCATATATGGGACTCTGAAGAGGAAAACTGAGTTCTAGAATCACAGAGTAGATGATCAAGACGCAGCTTTACATGCTACAAATATTTTCCCATTTTCCTTCAACAATTCCTGAATTAAATATGGATAAGGAGTTTCTAAACTAAAAATATAGAGCTGTCTTTAACCATTATAACTCTGAGTTTTGACTAAGACAAGGTTCGACATCTGGTGTTGTTAGAGAAGACTTAATTGAGTTTCCTCTATTCTATATTTCTATATTTGTGCAAGAGGTATAATGAGTGAAGCTTGAGAGGTTTTCTACTAGGAGAAATGAAATATTTGTATGTTCTCAGCATATGATACTATTCTTGAATATAGGCTTGTTAGGAATATTTGGATTATGTGTGTGAGTATATATATATATTTTCTGCACGTTGGCACTGAAATTATCATTTGTTTACAAATTTTGAGAAGCCGTAAGATCTTTCTTTGGAAATGAACGTCGTAAGTTGAAATAAATGTTGATTGATATTTTCAGGAGTTATTTTGGGTTGTGGGTTGTTTTTAATAGATAAAATTATGTATGGTTGTATGGTTACTAGGTAAGTTTTGTAATTCTTGCAGGCAATGACTTGATATTTATTTATATTTCTCATTTCGAGGCACACGATGGATTAGTGCCCTTATTGAGATAGGATTAGGAGGCTCTTTTCTATCCCCAGCCCTCAGAGATAAGGAATAAAGGCTTTAATAGCAGCCTCTAAATGGTGAAAAGTTCCCTCGCCTGGCTCCTTATAGAATAGCTTTGATGCCTTTAGCGTCTACAGCCATGGAGGCTGTTTTATCCAATTCCACATGTACTAGTGGCATTTAAAGGCAAATAAAGTTCCTACATATCATAGTATTGTTGCCAGTTGTCCCTTAATAAACTGTTCCCAGCCATCCTGTCCAAGTGTATAGAAGCAAAGTCACCTTGTGACACTCATTCATCCCTGAGATTATTTGAAAATACTTGTAACATTTCTCAACACAACCTCTTGGATGAGTGCCATTAAACCTTGGAAATTCCACTTTAGGTAAAGGAATATATCCACAGGATCACTAGTCTGGCTGGAGTCATTCATATGTGGTGCTTGATTTTGGAACATGAATGAATTATCCCTCATAGTTAAATCCTCACCCAAAATGGACTTGTTCTTATTGTACACAGTAATTTGCTCAGCAATTTTAGTCAACTGTAGTAGCATCTCAATGGAATTCTGGAACACCTCCAGTTTTTGGTTCATGTATGATGGCTGATCCTGAAACTTCTGTTCCATGTATTCTCTTCTAGCAAGTTCACCTTGGAGGGTAGCATCCATATGCCTTTGAGCTTCCTGTAGCTCCTTCATGTGAAGCTCCTTCGTCCTTGGTTGTCAGCCATGTTCTCATTGTTGCACAGTTTGATAGCTGGGCTTTGATGCCAAAAAATTTTGCCCCTAGAAATATTTTAGATTTTAAGATAAAAAGAAAATAGATTGCTGTATGGTAGCAGAGAATTGAATGCAGAAAAGGGGATGAGAGGAAGGAGGAACAGAGAGGAATTCAGACTCAAAAGTCGATATTCTCTGCATATTATAAGCATATATAGCCTGAGTTTGTTACAAACTTACAATACCCAACAGAAAACAAAATGAATAAGATGCTCAGAAGAAAGGCCAATGTTTTATATGCAGAAAAAACTAAGCAAAAATTTAGGAGTGTGCGCTATGTGTAGTGGTCCCTCAACAGCTATATTCCCCTCTGAGTATAAAAGTTTGAATGCCTTGCTCATTATGCCCTCAGACTTCTTTTTCCTGAGCTCTGATTTTGAATTCATCATCAGTGTGCCGACACTTTACTGTAAGTGGCATTTGGAGTACTTATAAAAGAATTAGTTTGACCACTGTGCAATGTTTTTTTGATGATTTCCCATTTGCATTGGTTGTTACGCCAATGCCTCAGAGATAGTACTGAATACTACATCCTTTCAGTTTAGAGGAAGAAAAAATGGAAATTCAATCCTTAGTCTATCCATGATGAAACCCACAACTGCTAGGTGCCTGATATTTCGGATCAGTTTCAGTTATGATTATATGCTTCACTACCCTTTGTGCTAGGTGCCTGATATGTTCAGATCAGTTTCAATTACGAATATATGTTTCACCACCCTTTATGTCCTGAATCCAATAGTACCAACCTGATTCCCACCCTTATTTGTGGTCACTTCTGGATTATTAATCTGATCTTGCAGTATAAAACCGCATCTTTTACTCAATACTCCTATGCACATATGCTGGTATACAGAGTTCCTAACTATACACATTACCCTGAGAAAAAGTAAAAAAAAATGGTTAGAGCATAAGCCTGTAATATAGGTTTCCTTTTCAATTTCATTCTTCGAGATTGATGTTATGTTTGAATAAAACTCCTGCATTTTACTGTTGAAGATAAGGGATATATCATTGCCTGGTTAGGATTCTATATATTGAAGATAAAGTGAATATTGAAACTAATGTTTGCTTATTTTTGTAGGTAAGAATAAACACACTTAAAATGGATGCTCAAGCGAAGAAGAAAGCTTTATTTCGAGCAAAATTGAATGCACAAAAGCAGGAAAAGCAGCGGATTGATTCTCCCCTTGTAAGGTATTGCAGTTTTCTGGTATATCTGTTTAATTTGAATGTGATATCTGAAGTAATTGGTGTCCCATTGTTTGTTAATCAGAGAAACTGTTCTTATTATCAAGCCCTAAAACTTTTTACTATTACATTGTTGTTTTGATTGTCTAGTTCCTGAAAGTATGACATATTGTACGCATGGATATATTTAACTCATGAATCAAATTGTATATTTTTGTATGTTGCATATGATGAGCATGTAAGCAATGTGGGTGCCCGCATGATCATGGAAGATGATGTGAAAGCTTGGACTTTGATTCATTAAATTTAGGGAAGTGGAAATATTTAATTGTTGTTAAATAGTTGAGATCAGACGGCACACCTCATTAGTAACTGGAAAATTTCAAAGCACTTGAATCATGATCTTGGCATACTAGTGCCCTTGGTTCTGTATGTAGAGTAACTTTGGGCATACTAGTGCCCTTGGTTCTGTGTGTAGAGTAACTTTGGGCATGGAATACCTTGGTAGGTAGGTGTTTATATGTATGAAAACTATTTTTCTATTGATGGGGAAACTTTTGGTTGCATATTCAGTCAATTCTTTGCCAAACAAGCTGAATCCCTTGGTGAATTGGAATGCAGGTATAATGAACATGATCAACCTGTATGTAGAGTGTGTGATGTTGTCATCAAGTCTGAGTCACTTTGGCCTGCACACCAAGCTTCTCGTAAGCATCATGAGGTAATTTTTAATTGTCACAGAAAAAATATTCATGTCAAATTTGTGAGTAGAAATTGCATTCTCTTCATGAAAAATAAGGGTTAGAACTAGGGGAAGCTGAAGTTATGGCTGACATAACAGGGGTAATGTGGATGGTTCACTTGTTGATAAGTGAAGGTTTATGTATTTTTATTCTCAGAAACTACATCAGCATATAGGGTTGTAAACATAGCATCTAGTGCTGATTGGACTCTAAATATCATAAGGTAGCATTCATATATGTGCATTACTGGAACACGAGGACCTCTTACCTGTCATTTTGGTATGTATACAACTTTACGTTGAAGCATAGAGATGCTTTCATAAAGTTCTGAAGATTTTTATTCATTAATCTTTCCTTTCTTAGAGGTTCATTAAGTTTTTCAAGGCTTCTCTAGTTTGTCGGAGAAGACAATGGAAGAGAACAATTAGTTACTTGTATCCTACACCTCCTGAAGTACTCTGTCTTATCCCTTTATCCATCCCAAAGCAACATCTGAAAATTCTTCATTTCCTTCTCATCCCCTCACTACCCATAAAGTGACTTTTGATTAGTTGCCAATTCCAATTAAAATTGCTCATTACAGCATATTACCTCTTTCCTGCATCCTTTTTCTTTTGTACAAATTACTTTCAAATAGGAATTAGAAATCAAGATCTTGCCTGCTACCCTACTCTTTTCATTTTTTGAACTTTGCATTTTAGTTGCCTTCATTTGTTACTCGAGCATAATCTGCTTGCAATTACTTTATTGGTTTTTGTGTTTCTATATGGAAGCAGAAGTGATGAAGGCGTCTTGGTATTGATGCTTTTATCGATATGTATTACTGTGAATTGAAAATTTCTTACATCACCAGTTTTGTTTGTTCAGGCCATTGACAAACTCAAAGCCAATGCTGCTGCGATAAATCGACTGAATAATTCTAAGCCTGAGTCTGCAAAAGAGTTGCCCAAGCTTAAACCAGAGTCCTCCAGAGAGTTGAATGACAAATCTGAACGTTCAACTACATTGCCTGCAAAACAATCAGCAACTCTGCCTCATGATTTTTTTGATAATCATGAAACAAAGAGGCAGAAAGATGGTATGAATTGGTTTCAGTGTCCTCTTTGTGAATTTAGTTTCTCTGTCAGACTATTGGTAGAGTAGTTCATCTGTTTGATTTGTCTGTATGCTTCTGCAAATCCAGTAATGGTGGGGCAGGAGTTTGGTTTATATCTTGTGATTTGATCCATGAAACATGGATTGGGTCCTATTATTTCTGAATTTTAATCTTTGAGATGCTAGGAATGTGCCATATCGTGCTCAACTTACATTGCATTTTGACCTCTTGAGGCTTTTTGTTATTGGCATTGATCACATGTTTTGTCTGAAAAAGGTCTCTAAAGCATGTTTGATGACTAGCAATTTTGTTTTGATATTTTTTACTTGGCTGGGGAAAAAAAAAAAAGAGGAACCATCAACTTTGCATGTATAAGGTGTTTGAAAAGATTATCTAGCAGAGTGAGTAATTTTTTTACTTTGTATGGATGAATGGACTTTTGCTTACCAACAAATGGTATATGATTACACTTGGACTTTCTTTTCAGGTTGAATGTATTTTGTTATTGGCATCGTGTATCCCTAAGGGCCTGAAAGTTGCAGTGGTGCTAGCCTATAAATTACTTCGTAAAATTGTATTCCAGCAATGATTTAAGAAAAGCTAAGGAATTTGGGCAAGAATTCTTGATATCAATAACTGAAGGCATTGGAAAAGGTCTAGATTTGACCAAAAATACTGAGAGCTTTGATCCTGTCGTCTGGTGCTGGCAGAATTGAAATGTTGTCTTTTAGATGTGCCCAAGTAAACCCTGTTATGCAATTATGTTTGTAGATATGGACTGCTGTCACTGGTTTTGGATTGCCTTGATCATATGCATGTGCTATTGTAATCTAGATGCTAAGAGTCTTGACGTCTTTAATTTCATTCAGATTTAAACTGCATCTGAATTTGTTATTTTCTAGAAAGGGATTCCAGCAGGTTTCTAGACCCTGATTTACATAAGGAGGACTCTGTTTATGCAAAGACTCAAATTGTGGAGGCATTTATCTCATGGACTGGGAGCGACAGTTCATCAACTGCTAAATCTTTGCAGAAGAGAGATCCCGAATTTCAGGTTTCCAAGGATTTCCAGCATTTGTCAGAAACTACCACTAGTTTAGAAGCTAAGCAAGTCAAAGGAGCTCTTCCAAAAGGCTTTTTCGATGACAAAGATGCTGATTTACGTGCACGGGGCATCACACCTGTGAAACCAGATGTCAAGTGAGTTTTCTTTTTTACTTTCTCATTTTTTAAACATATGATTATGAATGCATCTCTAGTTTCTCATTTAACTTTGTGGGTGATGATATGGTACCCTCTCTTAGAGTTACATGATAATTCACATGATTCAACTTTGAATGTGTTTTAATGAAGTGGTTCCTCTCTGTCTCTGTCTCTGTCTCTCTCTCTCTCTCTCACACACACACACACACACATATGTGCTCGTGCGCGCTTGCGCATGCTCCCACCACCGACCCCCTCAGTAAGAGGGAGGTACAGCTACCATGCTGCTTCAGTATTTGATATTTTGATTTAAGCTTCAGTGTGTATGGCATTGTAACCTATTATTTATTATCTGACTGGTAAAACCTTACTTTTTGTAGGCTCCACTAGCTACAATGTAAATGCTAGTTTTTTTTCAAGTCACATGTATCCATACAGTGATGCTACAAATGATAAATTGAGCTTTAAAAGATGTTTCAACACAGTTATTTTAGTGGTTGAAGCATGTTCAGACTGAAGAGGGCAAATTTGAAATACTCGAACTCCTTTCCATTCTGTTTTGTAGATTGATGAGGTGACGTATAAGAGTTAGATTTACTGCTTTGGGGCTTGATGGTTAGGCATTCCATTTCTGAGGTCTTGGTTTTGTTGCTAATGCAGTGTTTGATTTGTTAATGCCAATTGAAGATGTTATAGTCCCAGAGTTGAGAGTGGCAAGTGATATTTCAGTGGTGCATTATCTCTGTGTTTCTGGTAAACTACAAATCATCACGAACTTTCTATAGAAAGGCTTTGTATTGGCAACCCTTTAACTTAAAATTCATGTTGATTATTGTTAATGTTGGACAAGTTAAATTTTGTGCATTTGTTGAAATGATATTGAAGTTCCACAATGGTACTTTTGCAGGATTCAAATGTTTTAACATCTAACCAGTGCATAATAAAATAAGTTTTTGAATAAAAAAATTTAGCTGTGTCATGTTGCTGGATGTTGATAGAAAGGATGATGATGGACTGTACTATCTGGAGTGGTTTTTAAAGTTATTCACATATTTTGGACCCCATGTAGCGTGAAATGAGGCTCATATAGTCCATGATGCTTCAGTGTATTCTACTTGAGAGAAAAGGGCTAATGTTATCATTAATTGAATTGAAAGTCTCCATTATTCACTGTTAATATATACAGAGGTATATGGTGGTTGAACGAGGGAAGACTGTCTTTAGTGTGAAAGAAAAGTTCAATTTGAAGAATCTACGGAAACTTGAGCCCATTGATATTTATTTTTCGTGATTTAAATATGCACACAAGTTCTGTGTTTAAGCGACTGTCAATAGTAGTTACATTTCTTCTTGCCAGTCATCGGCAAAACATAAAACATTGTTTTCATGTTATCAGGTTATTTATTTTTCTTGAGGTAGCCCTTTGGAACATTATTGTTTTATAGATTAGATGGTTGTGGTTTGTCTAATTTTAATGAGGAGATGTGCTTTTCTAAACAGAGAAATGGCCCATTAAACATGCTTTCTTTCATCACTAGGTGAAAATTCCGATCTATGTGAGGATTTCTTAATTAACATAATATATATGCAAATGATTGTTTGTCAACCATGTGTAAGTTTAGCTCAATGTTACTGGTCTCACCTACTGTGGTCTGTTTGAATTTCTATGCTGAAGCACAACATATTTCCTCTCACTTCAATAATTAGATTCTGTGCTCTCTTCACATATTGTTCTTTTTGTCCCCTTTGACTTGAATAGACTTTTGTTCATTGCCATTTTGGGCATTTTGGGCAGGGATGAATACAAGGAATTTGAAAAGTTAATACAGGAGGATTTGCAGGAGATAGATAATCGTTTGGAGGAAGAAGAGGTTAGATATATTCTCCCTGCTATTACACTGATCAACTTAACGAGCCTACTCATATTATTGGCATTGATGTTACAGTTTGATGCGGCTGAGATGATTGAAGAGGAGGCGACAGTTGAACAACAGTAAATTATTATCCTCTATCAGGATCTCAGTCTAGTTGAGCCTAATTCTGTAGCTCAAACAATGCCATTTTTCATCTTCAACTTTCAGGGCCTACACTGAGAGAGTGGAAATGTTAAGAAGTAAGAAGCTGGAGCTTAGGGCTTCTAAATCTGCCGTTGTTGCTAAAGATACTAAAGTTACACGCAAGGAATCTAGCCATGAAGATTCATCAAGTGATGATGAAGACCATGCGAATTTCAAAGTTGATTGGAGAGCAAAGCATCTTTAAACACTTCTTTGTGTTTGCAGGTGATTCCCTCTTTCTCTCTCTCTCTCTATATATATATATATATATTTGTGTGTCTCCGTGTGTGTATGTCAGACAACTACTTGCTACTGTTTATCTCTTGCTTGATGTGCCCCATGTCTGTTTTGAGTTACATGTCAATTCGGACATTTTGATTAGTGAATCCTGGCTTGCTTGTTTCTGAATAGATAGCCCCTGCTAATGAATTGTATTTGTTTCCTTGATTAAGTTTGTTTTGATGGTTGGCGCAGATTGAAAGCTTTTGGTGAAGCACTCTTTTGATGAAATTGAAGTGTAGTTGCCCTCTAGCCAAGTGAATTATGCTCGACAAGCTCTGAATTACTAATAATCAAGCTTTTATTTCTCTGGCTTGGTGCCCTTTACACATTGTGTACCTATATGGTTGCTAGAAATTTGAAGAGTTCATGGTACAAAGCTGCTGGCTTTTGCATTTGATGGCTGTAAAATGGTTTATGAACCAGAACTCAGGAGAAAAAACCAAGTTGACTATTAGAAACTGCAAATCTCCTAGTAGCTATAGAAGAGGTAGCCGACTATACATTAGATTTCTTGTTAGCCCAAGTAGTTTGGCTTCCTGAAGGCATTGAGATTTTCAAATTAAACAAAAAACACAACCATTTGCGAGGACAATATTATTGAGTTGGAAGGTTTACATTTACCAGCTTCTAATGTCCCTGTTGGCAATGGATCATGTGGTCTGGCTCCTACTCTGGCTTAAAGCTGTGCGGACTTGAGCTGTATGTGTGATGCAGAATAATTTTCCCTCTTCCGTGAAATTTTGAACTGAAGTTGGTAATTATTTTGGCCCATTATTAGTGGATCGGTAGCGGGTTGGACATGATTCCTGGTCCAGTGTTAAATGATCCGTTTATGGAACGCATAAGCCCCTGATAAAAGTGGTACAAGTTTGAGTCACTGCCTTGTCATTCTCAGCTTTTCTATATAATTAACAAAGATTTGTGTTAGTGTCCATTGGCTACCAAGTGGCTTCAACCTTGTGAAGTCTTGACAGTTCGGGAATCTGATGAATATTGTACGCATCAGTTGAGTGGGAACTAGATTATGATTAATTTTGCTGTTATCTTCTGTTTCTGGCTATTACAGACTACTACTTAGATAAAGAGAAGTGTAATACCGGTAGGTTTAGTAAATCAAAAAATTATGATGGGTTTGAAAAGAAATATGTAAACATACAGAAGAGCATATATGAGAGGTAAATGCGCCACCTTTAATGGGAAATGCTATTGGTATAATAGGGAAGCAGGGCTTCAACAATTCTGTATTCCCGAATCCTGCTTTGGTTGTAGGAGGAAAAAGGAAAAGAAAGAAAAATGTACAGTACTTCTATGGAGAAAGGAAGTCTTTAATAACCATTACTAGGTTAATAGCATGTTGAAAAATGTATAATTATAATTATTTACGTAGCGAAATTTATATTGAACCCAACATATGCAGATAATTTCTAGTTCTTGGGGGCTACACTTTTCCTTTGCTGTTTGTTCGCGTGAATAAGAGTTAGTACGATGTTTCCATATGTAAGATAGACAATTTAAAAGATACTCAACCTCTACTCTCCATTAATAGTTTTTCTTTTCTTTTCTTTTCTTTTCTTCTGCTTTGTTTTGAAAATCTATTAATTTCAGAATGAATTACTGTACCATAAAATTATTTAAGTGAGGTGCACGCGGATGGAGTGGATGCTAACTGCAACGCACATTGACAAACAAATGTTTAGTGTCATTTCTGTTGTTTTGAAGATGTATTTTGGAAAGTGTTTCTTCATTATTATATTTGGAAATTTGTTGAGAATGAAAATGTATTTGAATCACTGATGCGAAATAATTGATGTGATTACTTATGGAGAAAAATATTTGGATGAATTAGTTTTGAATGCATATCCTTCTCTGGATTGTCTTTTAGGATTAATAGTGTAAATAATGCATTTGTAATATTATATACTATTATTATATTAAAAAAATGATGTAAAGATATAAGACCGCAAGTACTAGACACCATCCAACGATGGTGAGTCATCAAAGAGTTTATCTTAAGATAATAATTGAAAGATATAAAAAATTAATTTGGCTATTTTTACATTACATACTTAGATTGACAAAACGATTGAAATATCTATGAATATGGTAGAAGAGTTCGCGGAAGTGAAAATTCAATTGAGGGATGAATCTGCTACGATATGGGAGATTTTGATCAACATCTACTCTTAGAGCCAAATTCTTTTTCTTCTCTCCCCACTCTAATGTAGAACACCAAATGCAGTTCCACTTCCACCAGGCATTCAATTGTCGCTATTCTCATTTTTTAAGCAGGAAGTTCAAGTTATGAATTGTGAATTTCTTGATAAAGTTGGATTAACATCAGCAATTTGTTTAGTAAGTGGGATTGATGGTCCTAAACAAAAACAGTTAGTGGGTTGTGCTCCACAGATTCCCATTATAGCAAAGGTTCATAACACACAAATGTCTCTTATTTGCTTATCAGTTGTCGCTGTCTTTTTTCAATTGGCTTTTATCTATGTATTTTATCATATCATTAATCCTTCTGATTTATCTATTACAAGTGTAGTGCATATAATACAACTTAGGGAGGCAACTTTTTTAAGTTGTACCTAAATTTCAATCCTTTATTAATGATTTTGCCATGTGTTCTACACACCATATCTAGGTAAAAGGGTTTTGAACTTTGGAGAGGAAACTTATTTAATATTTGTCCAAGTTTTATCAAAATATATTAATTAATTAGACCATTTTTATTAAATGCACGCACTATTTTTATTAAAAAAAAATTGAAAAACGGAATATCATTCTTATGAAGCTAAAAATCAACCTTGTCAACTTGTCTTTTAAAGCTTTACTAGCGGCAAAGCTCAAAAATTGATTTCTTTAAATCCTTTTCCAGTGAAAGTGAAGTCTTCGGTATTTGCATTTTTTGTTCAAGAAAGTAATGAAGAGTGTTTCTTTATCTACTTCTATTCATGTGGCCGTTTAAAACAGATTAACATGGTAGTATTTGGAAGCACTCTTAGGTATTTTTTTTCCTAACTTCTACTTATTTAGTAAATATTTATAAATTCTACACAATAATTTATCTTTTCTAATTATTTCAAACCCCAAACTAAAGAATAATTTAGGGAATGTTGGTTGTGTTTTGTAGGTGATTATAAGTTATGTTTTGGGGAAATGAATTTTGGGAGTGGGGTTGGGAATGTAAAAGCAGTATCAGGGAATGCGATGAATGTTTATTTATGTTTTGTGAAATAGTGAGAAATTTGTTTTGGAGGATGTTAGCAGGTTTGGTTATATTTTGAAAGGAGATATTTTGTATTGCAATGATCAAATCAATGTTTTTTTTTTAATTAGGCTTTTGAGGTGAAAAGGGAATTGAGTAATTTTTTTCTTGTATAAATAATAAAAAAATATATATGATGCATATATATATATATATATGGGGTAATAGATGTACGTTTGATTATATTTTGACAAAACAAAATTATTTTACCAAACATTCCCTTATTGTTTTCTCACATAACCTGAAGCACAGATTATTCTTTACCAAACGTTTCCATCCAAATTCTTTTACTGCTACTTCTCTAATCAATTTTGAAATGTTTCCCATTTTAAAGCAAAAGCGGAGGTAAACAAGCCCTTAAGATCACTGTCCTTATGTCATATACTAATTACAAGCAAAGTTGGCCCTAACTAAGAGTGGACATTTATGAACCAATCACCAATTCAAATGTTTTCATTTCGTCTCTTTAATTAACTAATGCTACTCATCATTTAATTTCAGAAATTGTATATAATTGGTTTAGCACAATCTCATTCTCATTTTGTTGCAGAGAAGTGGGCTTTTGGGGGGTTTAATTTGGCGTGATTAGCACATTGGTTTTGCGTTGTAATCAGCGGAGTGGGCTTAATTAAACATATCATCAATTCGTTAGTAAATGAGATTTTAAGGGTTTTAAACTACAACAGCTATTGGTCTGTACCTTTCTACGTAGATTTCCATTACATGTCAGTATGCGGCTCGCAACCTCCTAACTTTCTTTTTTCTCCAATTGCTTTTCTTTATTTTTACATATCATTTAATCAATTTAATTTGGCTCCTCTTCTTCTTTTTTGCCCCTTAATTTTGAATGATCTTGTGCTATAATGGAGAGAAACCTTGGGCAGTTGCAGGAGCAAATATTGTTAATATTAAATGGGATATTAAGGAAGAAAGAGGGTCAAGGTTAATTTCTTGGTTATCACCAAATTAATCCAGAATGAAATAAATAATTAAATTAGTGCTCATTAATTTACCTTTCAAACTTGAGATGGTATTACATGTTCCATATATTCTTACAATGGGCAATTGGTCTCACTTCTTTATAGGCGGGCACGTGTTAGAATTGCAATTTTCATACTATAACTACGGAGTAGTGAAATCGTCTCTTATTATTATTATTATTGTTGTTGTTGTTGTTAATGTACATGTATAATTGAGCGATTAAAATTTAAATTCTTCTAAATCTCTGCCTTTCTCTTTCTCTCTCACAAACACATATATACATATATATATATATATATATTTATTTATTTATTTATACACTACACTCATACACTTACCTAGAATTTGTTAAGATTCATATTTTGAATCCCACATATACAAAAATAAAAGCTACGCAACTAGAATATTATTTCTAAAATTAGGAAATTTTCATTTTTGATAGAAATATCAGCGCATGCTCCATATGCAACCAAAAGTGCGACTCTAAAACATGCAAACCAAAATTAAATGGTCGACAGTGTAATTAAAACTTTGTTTCTCAAAAAAACAATTATTATTCTTTAAGATGATTGAATCACATTTGAATACACAATCACATTGTGCTATGATTGTCAAACAACTTCCAAATTGTAATTGGCAAGATGGAGGGTTTTTAAGCAGTTTTTGCCTGTAAGTAAAACTTAGTTAAAATTTTTGTTGTCAAAATATTATAAACAATAATAGAAAAGGCAGTTTATAATCAAGTACAGTGTTTGAAAACAAAATTATATTAGAAATGAATAAGCATCAAACTATATATTTCAAATATGTGAATATTCAATTATTCATTTTAGTTTAATAGAATCATAAACCAAAAGCAAGCATACTGATATGGGATAGCCCAAGAGGCCCAAGAGGCCCCTTTTTACAAATCAGACAG
>JACGDI010004765.1:984390-1002603 GCA_014898725.1 Jacaranda copaia | reverse complement strand
TGAAGAAGAGTTAGAAAAAGTAGTGCTCCCAGATTTGCCATCCTCATTCCTACGCCTCACTTTCTCAGACCTATCGCTACTTGAGCTTGAGTCATTAGACATTCTTTCGGGAAATAAAGAAGAGAAATAATGTAAAGTTTGCAGAAACTTACGATTTTAAACGGGAAGAAGTAGGAAATATGCAGAAAAAGCGCAGGGAATAAGCTGTAGAGTTCTTCTACAATGGCTGAATACTTTGATGCACAGAGTCGCAAAAGTGGGAATGAATGGTTTTCCCCTCCTATTTATAAGCGAACGTGCGCGAAAATCCATACAACTGCCATAATGACAGCGTGTTTGGTACGCTTTGATTCTCGTTCCTGCCCACTTCGTATTCTATTCCTACGCGCATCGTATCCCGTTCCTGCCGCTTCGTATCTTACGCAGTCATAGCCGCATTTAATGAAAAGTAACCGCCGCGGAACCCTGGTCGATAGTTCAAAAAACCTTGGTCGATAAGTTCAAAATGCCCGGGTCCAGTTTGTTACTTGGTACGGATAAATATAAACTCCCTGCTCCTTCTCGTCGACAAGCTCGATCAGGATCGGGAGTTGGGGGGACTCATGATATGGGATAGTCCAAGAGGCCCCTTTTTACAAATCAGACAGCTCACAAAGCCCAATGTGAAATGATATAATCCAGCAGGCCCAACAGGCCCAAGATCAGAGGATTTAACCCACTAAGCCCTGAGGCAAGTCACTTTGGTCGACCTGTATCGACCCCGCACAAGAAGCCCTGTGGTCGAACCGTATCGACCTGGGGGCCTCTTCCCAAAGTCTTGTGTGATAGCCCAGTGGTGAAGTCAGAATGGTCGACTAGTATCGACCCCGTATGTTAAGTCGCGAGGTCAACCTGTATTGATCTGGAGGCGGCTCCCGAACTCATCATCTAAGTTAGGTTGACATGAATCGACCCCCGTTGGCAGATGGGACAAGTTGAACCTTTATGCAATGATTACACATGGCAGCAGATGTGACTACTGCACGCGGATGTAACCGCTCCCACCAACCCTGACTACTCTGCCAACAACTCTGGCAGAGGCGCGCTCCTACTGATGGTACTACCCAGGAAAACAGGAGATCGCGCCACGTGGCCCAACCCTGAGATTTGGGCAGAATTGACTATCCTACTGCAGCTATGAGGAAAGCCCAAGTGTACCTGACAAGGGCACTTGGGTAAATTTGCGTTATTATCAGATTATAAATCAGGCCAACATCACCACGCTCAAGGTATTGCAAATTTACTGTTTACTATATACTCTCTATACACTCTCCATCTCACCGGAAACCTAACTTGAGCGTCGGAGTGCCTTAGTCGGGGCAACTTCGACTAGTTTACGTTTGCTCTTGTTGCAGATCTCAGGCCCAATATCACTTAAATCCACTGGAGTTCTGGACCATCAGGCTTATTGCAGCTTCACATACCAATTTGAAATACAAGAGAAGAGAATATTAATATATATTTAAATGTGAACTTATCTCAAAGTTTTGTATAGTATCAAAACTTTTGACTGGATCACCAATTTACGGTTTGTCTTAAAGAAACAATCGCCCCTACTAGTGCAGAGAGTTCAGCTGAGTTTCCCCTAGGATAAGACTGTCCAGAATCCCCTTGGTGCACTCCAGAGAACTTCACTTCGAACACCACTCAGTTGTCAAAAGCTGAGAAGCAACATTATGTGAGAGTATAGAGGGAAAGAAGAGATAACTTCAAAATTTCATTTTTGTTCTCTTTCTGTGTTTGTATACTGCTAGTAGTAGCTTTATATAGGTGTGAGAGGAGGCTCTAGGATATCTAGGTTCATTCTGAATTTTAGTCTAGATACAATGAACCTAGTAATTGCAGAAATGACTGACAATTTCTGTAATAGCTGAAACGATTGACGGTTTTTGTAACATCCATTTTGAATTTTAAAAAAATTCAAGTTTAAAAAAAATTCTATATAAAAGTTAGAATTTTTTGCAAAAAGATTAACTCGAGACCCAAGATAATGCCCATGCCAGGCTAGGCCGGGCGGGCGGCTATGGCGCATGCGTGTAGGCACACCCTCATGAGTCCCTTAATTGATACGTTACCAAGTATCAATACTCAAACTACGTATAATGTGCATTCCCATTGGGTAAATTTTTAATGTGGGATAAGTGGTTTTACATCAGATAAAGAGCCTTTTTATATTCCCACTTATTCCCTCATACATTGTCGCACAAGCAATGTGAGATTTTTCTTACATACATAATCTTCTTGCTTTTTTGTCTCCCCTTTACATTTACACAACATTTATGGATTCCAACCAATTGGCATCCATCCATAAGATTTAAATTCTTTTTAAACATGTAATTAAACATAAATCCTAATTGATTGATGCCAATTACTACAATTTTCGCCCATACAAAGTTGCAATTTTAGCTATCCTGATATGCACTACATTTGCTAATATTCTCAACAAAATTGAAAAATTCTACAAAATGATATAATCACATACCCTGTACATGGCAAGTTACGGTAGCCTTTTCATTTTTTGACTAAATTTTCTGCAAAGCTACCTAATAATCCAAACTATTAGTGTCAACTTTAGTTTTAACATATTACGCAATAAGCTATCTAGGACTGTAACCTAAATTTGTTTGTCAACTTACTCTTAATAGGTAAGTTGTAATGTACAACAACTGATTCTTCTCTTATGTACATGTAATCTATTACTCAACCTATGCTAAGTTGAATGAAAAAACTTTAGAAGCTAAACTTTTATTTTATTTTTTTGCTTTTTAATTTTTTGGCAAGGGATTGTCCTCAATCTACTTTGAGTATCCTCAACCTAAACTCCCATCTAGAATTAAAATTGGTGCAATCGAAATTGTTTCAATCTGATCATTGCCCCCGCTAAGGTCAAGGCCACGCAATTGGGCTCAATGAACTTGATCCAAAAACTTATTTCAACTCTATCAACATAAGGAACAATTAAATGCCACAATTGTGTGCGTGTGTTTTCCCTATTAGCATAAAGAAATATTATCAAGACTTTATAAGTGAGGTGAAGCTGGCTTATTATAAGCTCTAGATAATTCGAGCATTATGGTCCTAAGAGGTGGCTTGTACTGATTTATTAACATTTTAAATATGGTTACCACATATGAGCTCTTATGTACCTGCATGTGTCCCATTTCCTTGTCATTAGACGTCATGATATAGTGGAATTTAAACAATTGGAGCAACTTAATGGCGCGATTTAATTTATAAGTTGGTAGAGCTCAATCAAGATGAGTTGACCAACCTCTAGAAAGTGATATGTCTTTGCTCGGAATTGCTTTTCTTTTTCATTCCAGCTAGTATAAGCACCCGAATAAGTATGATATATTCTTTTGTAGCTTTAAGAGATATGATGAAATTTTTCATCAATTTAAAGCGTTTAATTAGTGAAAATTAATCACATTATAAAGTGTGTTGCAGTATAATAATAAGTTCCTCTATTCTACTTATATAAACACTTAATATGATTTTTTTTGGATAAATAAACTCTACATTCTCTCTACTTTAAATGTTATTTTAATTTTTAACTACTTTTTCGTCTTTTGTTTGACTAGATTGTTGAGATTTATTGTCAGATACACAACTAATATTCAATATTTATGTTGCGAACCAAAGATTCATTTTTCATCTACGGTATTATTTGCATCTTCAAATTAAAACTTACTGCATTATCTTCCACAGCTGTGGAACCGCATCAATAGCCTAAAATCATTTAAGAAAAATTACAAGTGCACCTTACAAAATTAGAGAAATCTTTCTAAGTGCAAGACTATTCGAGTTTCATATGATCTATTATGTAGCTTTGATACATTAACATTCATTATATTTATTAATTAATATACTAAATATTAATGATAAATTTGACAATTTCACCTCCAAATAGAATACCTTTGAATGAAGGCCATGTTTGTTCATATTTTCGCTAGATAAATTCTAACTCTCGAAATACTTTTAGACAACTGCGTATTCGAAGTCATTATCAAAATAATATTTTTTTCCCCAAGATGTCCTACACTATATATAGATATAATAAATTAATTATTATATATAGCCAATTTATCATTATATATACATAAAAAATTCACTTTACCCCACTAGAACAACAAAAAATGATCTAATGTGATATTTACATTAAAATTTGTTTCTGATGGGGATGAAAGCTTTAATTTAATGGATTGGGTTGGTGTTTGGGCTAATTCAACCTGGCTGGTCGAGTGGTCCAATTTAAAGATAGCTTTAGGCTGAGATCTATAATCACAAGCAAACATCAGACTAATCGAGGTGCCTTCGACTAAGGCACTTTGATACTCAAGTCAGTATTAATCGACTAGATAAACTGAGTAGCAAAGTGACTTATAGTGAAGAATGACATACCTTAAGAGTAGTTGACAATGAGGAATTTATAGCATTTTTCAGGTGAATGATATGTCTAAGATGCCCTTAACATGTATAGGGGGCTTTTGTCTTTGTATGGAGAGTTCTAGGTCATTTTCCATCATTTTACCATTTCAGATGGCATCACCTTTTGCTTTCTGGGACAAAATAGTACATTGGTGGTGTGTCTCCTGATAAGAGCGGCGGCAGAAGTGGTACTGAGGCGGTATACGCTATTAATGTGGAGGTATGCTGCATATCAAGGCATTAAATATGGCAGAGGTACGATTTGGCATTGGAATGACCTCACTGGTTGACAATAGGGTTGACCATAGAACTGATTTCTGGGAGCGGACAACCTTTGGCAGTGCGACGGTCGAGACCACTCATCGAATACGATTGAGCCCGCGCGCTTGACCTAGGGTCTATGGTTGAGTAGCGTGATCTTGCTTATTGCATAGGCTACAAGGTGAGCGGATGGTCGATCATGGTCAACTGCCCAACTGAGCCTCTGAAGCGAGATAGGCTTGGAGGTGCATTCTTGGGTGGATAGCTATTACGCTGGGCCATCCCATATCATGAATCCCCCCACTTGTGGTCTTGTTTAAGCCTGTCGATGAGAAGGAGCAAGGAGTAGTTACGTTGCTGATTGGCGATTTTGGACAATTGACCATGGTTTTGGACACTTAACCAGGGTTTTGTATTTAATGCACCTATTACGTTGAGCTATGTGAAATGCCAAATGGCAATTGTGCAATTACTACCGTCGGTTGATTTCTCGCGCCCAAGCACCTATAAATAGGCACGGTAAAAATGCTCATTTTACTCTTTCACTGCATTGCTTCTGGTTGGGTTTCAAATTCACAGGGCTTTCATTTTTCCATTCCACGCTCTAAAGTTTCGTTGAGATCCTGTAAGTTTTTCTTTTAGCTCTAGTTTTTCCTTAGTTGTTCGTTAAGCATGTCAAATACTTTTGATAGTGAGGCCACTAGGTTTTAGGGGGCACTATTCTACGGAAGGGTGATAGTGAGAATAGGTCGAGTAGCTCATTGAGTGATAGCTCAACCTCCATAGCTTGAGTGATGAGTTGGCTGCTTCTAGGGGCAATATTGACTAGAGTGAGGTGCTAGCATCGCATGGTCAACTTTTCACTCTAGATCATTATAGTGAAATAGTTTCAAAGATCACCTTGGTCAACCTCGTATATATTAGGGAGCTTTATCATGTCTCTATTAAGTATGAACTCCTAGTTCCTAGTCCACAAGATAGAATGCATCGACCTCCTAAGGGATGTATCACCATTTTTGAGGAAGCATTTAGATGCGGTCTTAGGTTTCCTCTTGCCTTAGCTGTAGTCAACCTACTAGGAGGTTTAGAGGTCTGCATAACGCCTCTTACCCAATTGCTTCTAGACACTATACATCTTTGCCGTCTTGATGCATTTATTTAACCAGCTGACTTTGTTTGCAAATTTCTCTGGCATTTTTCATCTCCCAATGTCCCAAAAATTGGGTAGCAATGAGGATTCAAGATTCTATTACTTCACGGTGTGGTCGCATTGAAAATTTATAGTTACTACGTCTTTCTCCTACGGTCAGGAGAGAAAAAAATATTTTTTATATGTTTGAGGGCTCGAGGGGTTTAACATTTTGAGGGGATGATAGAGGGGGCACGTTGGGATGCCTAGTAACCCAACCCTGAGTTGGCCAAATATCTTCATCTAGGATCTGGTTGAGTTTGGCCAAATGGAGGCTTCTGTGTTAATCAAAGAGAGATATTTGGTACTGGCTGGCTTGTTACCGACTGAGCTGAACTTGTTAGCGGGTGATCGACTAGGTAGAAGCTCTTTATTGATTGTTACAATTTTTTATTTCATGCATCTTTTTGATCGAGTTTAATTGCTTATTTTTTTCGTTACCTTCTGTGTTGGTAGATCGAGAAGAAATCATGAACCGCACGAGGCAAGAAGTAATGGCCTAGGCCCAGAGAAATGAGGAGCATTGCCAAGCAGCAACTTCTTGATGAGAGGCCATTTCGGCTACAGCCCCAACACCCCCGACAACTAAATCAACTCTGAGAGCATTACCTGTTTGATCGGTGGTGACAACTGGTAGTAGCCCCATTGATCGGGGTAAAAAATAATTAGTTGATCAAGAAAGCCCGGCTCTAAAGAAAATAATGGCAGACAAAGGCAAAAAAAAGGCCATGGCAGCTAGTCAACCCTCGGGCTACAATTTTTTTAAAAGCACGGCAATGATGTACGATTTTATCTACCTAAGCTATCATAACCCCTATTCAGGACGGAGCCCTCTATGGCCATTCACAACTCACACTCCATTATGCTTGACTAGATATTAGCAGAGCTATGATTTGGTTGAAGAGCGGGACACAATGCTGCTATACAGGAGGTGCAAGTAGAATTTTATAGAAAGCTCTTGCTCATATGACGGGAGATGGTGCAATAATTCATGTTGTGCTTGGCCTTTCAGGATGCAAGCATTATCTTTTCGCTGGATGACATGAGGATTATATTTGAGAATGCTATCAAGTAGCTTGAGTTTATTGGTTATTCCTTTCAACCAAATGACAAGGATCGCGTCAGCCTTATCCTGGATGAGAAGCTGTAGCCCTACCCCACGCCTGAGGAGGCGGTCGTTGAGGAGGGGGCTATGGGAGATGTTTTGGTTGAGTCCATGATAGTTGTATAGAGGAGGCAGGTTGGTTGTTGTGCTAAAGGAGTTCAATTTTGTGAAGAACTTTACCTTTAAGATTTGGGATAGCATGGTTTACGCTAGTGAATATTTATTGCGCCTTGGAGACTTTTTGGTTGATGAGGTGGGGCCTTCGTGACTAATGTTCGTTATTCTCCCATCTACCATAGCTAAGCCCAAATAGAAGGCTAACAGCCCCATGGTTGTTCTTGTCCCATCGAGTGATAAACTTGACAAAGCAATTAAAGAGGGTGTTTGGGTGGTTCGGGCTAATGGTGTAGGGTTGAGCAACCGGTCAATTTTATGCTGTATGAGTTTGGTTGCCCTGTGAGGCATAGCTTTGTCACCTTTCCCTCTTTCCCCTTTCTAATGATAAAGTTTGTAATCGAGGATTTTGATTTGATTAAATATGATGATTATTGTATCGACATACTATTTACTATTTTTGTCCTTTATTTTGGTGTTTCTAGTCTTGTCGAACATGAATGGTTGATGATCAAATTAATTATAGATAACATAAATCCCATAACAATGATGGTAGTCAACTCGAATCAACAAACGCAACATTGCGGTTGATTAAGGTTACTACCTCTATAAAGAAGTAAGTGTTTTTGTCGAAATGATCTCATGTGTTTAATATTTTATTTCCAGGTTATCTTTGATTACGAGGTCAATTCATAAAGTCCCTATTTGGATTACTTATGTGACGTAACAATTAGTCAAATTATCCTAGCATTTTACTTTGTGGTACTGCTCGACTATGTGGTTGAGGCTTGAATGATCGTATTTGGTTAAATGCATTAAATTATTTTACTTGCCCTAATTGATTATGCAATTGACTATGAGGGTTGAGAGTCTTTTACTTGATGGCATGAAGCCATCTGTTGGGTTGACTATAGGGACGACTATAATCATTGGGCTAAAAAGCCCTAATTTGGTAGCTTAAAGCTGTTTCATGGGTTGACTACGGGGTCGACTATAGAGTTTAGGTTGGAAAGCCTTGATTGGCAGCTTGAAGCCATTTCTTAGGTCAACTATGAACTTCAGGCTGGAAAGCCTTAATTGGAAGCTTGAAGCCGCTTCTTGGGTCGATTGTGAACTTTAGACTGAAAAGCTTTGATTGGCAACTTGAAGTTGCTTCTTGGGTTGACTATGAGCTTTTTGAGTTATGAGAAGGAGGGGGGGCTATTGTACCATTACAAATAAATGATAGTAGAACTACTAAAAACTTCATTTATATCAAATAATACAATAGCTATTACAAAACTTTCATACATAGAATTTCTCTAAATTAATGGCATTCCATGGATGCAAAAGTTCGTTGCCATTGACGTTCGCTAGTCGATATGCATTATGCTTTGACACCTTAACGACAAAGTAGGGCCCCTCTCATTTTAGGTAAAGTTTGCCAACGTTCTTAGATACTTCCACCTTTTTGAGAACAAGATCCCTAACCTTAAAATAGCACGGTCGAACCCCTTTGTTGTAGTTTTCTGCCATCTTTGATCTGTAGCACTACATGGTGTTATAGGTTTCTTGTCGCCACTCATCGATGGTCTCTAGGTTGAGTTTCCTTTCAGACATGTTCCTGATTGGATTGAAGTGGATCACTCAAGCTGTGCACTGTACAAGTTTAGAGGGGATGATTGCTTCGAAACCATAGATCAAACTATAATAGCTATGACCTATGGTTGTACGGAGGGGTGGTCTTGTATGTCCATAACACCCTAGGGAGGTTTTCTGCCCAACTTGATCTGGTTCCCATTATTCGGGCTTTTAGGTGGTCAAGAATGGTTTTGCTAATCACATCTCTCTAGTTGTTAGACTGAGGGTTCCTAATTGAGGTAAAGTGTTAGGTGATCCCTAAGGCTTTGTACCAATTTATGTGTTTCTGCTTTGGAATTATATTATGTTGTTTGAAATGAGGATCTTGGGGACCAAAGCAACAAATGATGTTTTTCCAAATGAAGCTCTTATGGTTGCATTAGTTGTTTTTGGGATCACCTCAGCCTCGACCCATTTGGTAAAATATTCGACAGCTATAATTATGAATTTTCTCTGACTCATCATCTTTGACAGGGACCACACAATGTCAATCCCTTACTGGTCGAATGGCCAAGTGACTTGAACATTGACCATGGACACGGCGGGTGGGTGTGGGATGTTTGAGTGGACTTGGCAAGATGGACACTTTTGAGCAAAATCAATAGCATCTTTCAATAGCATGGGCCAAAAGAATCCATTTTTGATGACCTTATGTACGGATCTCTCCATAGAGTGGTTTCCATAAATACCTATGTGGATATCCTATAAGATCTCATGAGTTTGGTCGGGATCCAAGTACCTCAAGAGTGGTCTCGAGATTGACCTTTCATAAAGCTGGTCATGCTCATCGAGGGTAAATTTAGCTGCTTGACCTTTAAGCCTGTGTGCTTCTTTCTTGTCATCAGGAATTACACCCCAACTCAGGTAAAGCTTCATTAGATCTTGTTAACAAGGAACTATTTCCTCAACACTTCCTATAAAATTTTGTTTGAGGATGCTAATTGATGGTTTATTGGCAACCAAAAATGTTATCGTTTTATCTCTTGTTCCTCTAGTTGAATTGGCAAATTTATACAGGGCATCTGTTTACTTATTCTCCGATTGAGGTACTTGGATGAGGGTAAACTTTTAGAATGACTGCTGTAGTCTTTTGACCTCAGCTAGGTATTGGCTCATAATCGACTCCTTAGCCTTGAAATTTTCTTTGACTTATTCTATGATCAACTGGGAATTTGTAGTTGTTGCCAGGTGCTTGACCCTATGGTCTACTGCTATCCTCATTCCAGCGAGAGGGCTTCATACTTGCTTTGTTGTTGGTCATTGCATAATCATGCTTGATTGTGAAGTCATATTTCTCCCCCAAAAGGGAACGGAGAGCAACATCTACATCTCTTCCTAAAGTGGTTGCTTACTCGTTGATGTGCAAGGTTCAAACAAGAAGGGTTTCAGTATTCTGCTTAGAGAGATTGATTTGCTTGATGATGAAATCTGCCAAAACCTATGCTTTTACGACCGCTCGGGTTGGAAAGTAATGTTAAACTCTATTAATTCAATGGCCCATTTTGTTAATCTTCTCATTATATCTGGCTTTGAGAGCACCTACTTCAACAATTGATTCGTTGATACTATGATTGCATGGGATTGAAAGTATAGTTGCAGCTTTCGAGCCATAATGACTAATACGAGCACAAGTTTCTCAATCTCTAAATAGTTATGTTTTGGCCCTTATAGTGCCTTCCTATAGTAATAAATTGATCAATGATTTTCATCTCTAGTCGAGACCAAAATGAGTTGATCAAGGCCTCCAAAAGAGCTAAGTAAAGGTGCAACGCCTCTTTTAGTTCTAGCTTGGCGAGCATGGGTGGTGAGGACAAGTATTGCTTTAATTCGACCAGAGCCTGATCACATTGTTCATTCCATTGAAAGCCCAACTTCTTTGTGTTCTTAAGTATCTTAAAGAAAGATAGGCTCTTGTCAACCAAACGAGGGTTGAATCTACCAAGAGCTATGATTTTTTTTATTAGACATTGTATGTGACTATTTGAGGTGGTGTGATGTCCTACACTACCTGAATTTTCTGTGGATTGACCTTGATGCCCCTTTGACTGACCATGTAACCTAAGCATCTATCTCTCTAAACTTTGAAAGTACACTTGGTCGGGTTTAATTTCATGCCAAAAGCTCGCAATATGACAAAGGTGTGGTTGAGGTTGAGTAGGTGGTCTTTGGCATTTTTTGTTTTGACGATCATGTCGTCAACATAACTGTCCATAGATTTGCTAATCTTATTCTTGAACATAAAGTTGACTAGTCTCTGATAGGTTGCCCCTGCATTTTTGAGCCCTAAAGGTATGACTAAAAAATAAAAAACCTTATTGGGGACCACAAAAGAGGTCTTATTCCTGTTCTCGGGTGTCATGAATATTTGGTGATAACCTTGGAAAGCATCCATCATACTTAACAGTTCACAACTAGTAGTAGAATCCACTTGTAAATCTATATAAGGCAAGGGGTAAGGATCTTTAGGGCAAGCTTTATTCAAATTAGTGAAATCGTTATACACGCGCCACTTTTCCTCATTCTTGGGGATGGGTACAATGTTATAAAGCCAAGAGGGGTAATGAGTTTCTACAATATAGCCTATATTTAAGAGTTTGTTGACTTTCTTCTTGATGATCTGGCACCTTTCGATATTGAAAGTTCTCATCTTTTGCTTGATAGATTTGTATGAGAGGTCTATATTAAGGTGGAGGACGATAACACTGGGGTCGATTCCTTGGAGGTTGGACGCCTTCCAAGTGAAGACGTCAATGTTTCTCCACAAAAAATTAACCATGAGGAACTCCATGTGGTGGCCCATATCAGTTCCAATCTTGGTGGTAATGTTGAGGTTCCAAAGCTCCAGCTTGACTATTTTGAACTCCCCGATGGATGTCACTCTGATGTCTTCTAACTTCTTCTTCTTGTTAGCTTGTCCCTCATTAAGTTTTGCTATAGAGGCATCTCCCAAGGTCTTTAGTTGTGGTTAAGTCTTCTGCTTGCTAGACTCGACTAAAATGGTATAACAGTGCTATACCTTTTTAATGTTGCACAACAACTCGCTTGTGTCAGCTGGGGTGGGGAGTTTGATTTACATGTGGTATGTTGAGACAATAGCCTGAAAGTTATTCAGGGTTGGTTGCCTAATTATAACATTGTAGGCGAATGGGGCGTCGATGATTAGGTAGTTGATCATGAGTGTTCTCCTGCGGGGGGCTGCCCCGAATGATGTAGATAAGTGATGGAGCCTTTTAGTATAATCTTCGACCCCTCGAATCCTACTAAGGGTGTGTGCATGGGCTCAAACTTCAACTGACCTAGATTTATTCTTTTCAGGATCGATAAGAAAATGATGTTAGCGGAGCTGCTATTGTTGACCAAAATCATTCTTACTTCAAAGTTGACGATCTTGACGGAAACCACCATGGGTTAGTTAGCTTTGTGGTTGATGCTTTTGCCCTTGAGGTGGGCAAGGTCAGTGTCGGTGAAAGAGATGAGCTCAGCGTTGGTGGACAAGTGGAACATTATTTTGACTGAAAACGCCTTGGATGATTCCAGCCTCTTCTATGTCTTCATCCTTGCAGATTTTGAGTCCTCTTTAGTAGGATCTTTCACAATCATGTCAATCACTCCTTGAATGGATGGGCGGGCTTCTTTTCTTTGTCCTCTTTCTTTGGGCTAATCGAGTTTTCTCTATGGGAAATCTAGTTAGTTTTGCCCCCTTCTGCTTGGGCACCTTCAGCCATATATTTCTTGAGATAGCCCTGTTTGATTAGCCTCTCAAGTTTGTTATGCAAATTGAAATACTTTTTCGTGTTGTCGCCTTTTGTTTGTGAAAATGGCAATATTTTTAAAATTTTTTCATGGCTTCTGTTTCAGTTAGCTTTCTTGATTTTTTAAGGAGGTTGCCGTGTTGGATCACGAACAACACCTCCTTCCTCGGGAGGTTGAGTGGTGTGTAGTCATGAAAGCATTTGATGGGAGATCGATGACATCCCTCTGCTGTCGATCATTTTTCTCCTTATTTTTCTTCTTTTCGACCTTAAGATTACCAAATTTTAGTCTGTTCATCTCCTCCTAGGTCATATATCTCTCCTTTAGGTCAAGAAGCTCCACCATCAACTGGGGGCATTCTCGCACCAAAGCATTGGCACACTCCTTATGTCTGAGTTCTAAGAAAAGTACATTGATCAGAAAATCAATCCTTGGGTTGTTAATTTTCAACACCTTTATGTTGAATTTGGTGAAGAAATCACAGAGGGACTCCCCTTTATTTTGCTTCACAGTATGGAGATGGTTGTGAGGGAGTTTTACCTTTTGTCGACTAACGAATTGGTGAAAAAACTTGTCACACAGCTAGTTATAGAAGTATATTGACGTCGGTCAAGTTTGACAAACTGTCGAGTGTAATGCCCTAAAATGTGGTGACCAGCATCTTCGCGTGTATATACTTATTGTAACCATGTAGTTGCATCATGTGTTCAAACTGTATTAGGTGCTCATTCAGGTTTGTTGAGCTATCATATTGTGGGAGTCCAATTGGAACTTTGATGTTGATGGCAATGTGCTCGTCGATTATCTCCTGGGCGAATGGTGACCCTCTTTCCTGGCGAAACCTTTGGGGACCATCAGGGTTTGGAATCCTTTCTATTTTTCTCCTCGATATCTCCTTGAGGCATCTGTTTAGCTATTGAACTTGATGAGAAACTTTTTTGCATTTTTCTTGATTCGCCTGGGTCGTATTTCTATCAAACTGGGGCCTTACATGCTAGGCCCTATAGCGCTACGGGGCTCAAAAGGGCTGAGCAGCATGATCTACTGGCTCACCAATCTCCTCTTGCTGGTCTGGTTTTGAACGTTTGACCCTGTCGTGCTGTTAAGCTCGAATAGTCCAAATGTAATGGTCAATAGAATCAATAATTTTTCCTTGTGGATCAAGTCAACCCCTTTCTCTGGGAAGGCACCTAGGGTTAACCTTTTGTCTTGTCGGTAGCTGCCTGGATTTTGGTCGATCGCGGTTGTCTTGGGGATCTTTCTTCGGGGGGTGGCGGTTGTAAAGCTGCGTTAGCGGCCGCAGCAAGCACCAGCCGTATGCTGATTTAGGGCCGCAGACAGTTGGGTAGAAATCTGGTAAGAGATTTGTTCATTGATTAGTTGCATTAGTTGAGGTATAGTCAAAGTGATGACTTTCTTCGGTGGGGCGTTGGGTCCCGGAGCATTCGATTCTTGCTGAGGCTGAGGGGGAGGAGAAGACACTGTCTTTCTATGAGTTAAAAATTATGATTAAAGATTTTGGACATGTAATTTTTTGAAACATCAATTTATTTTCTTGAAATTTAATAAAGTGGTAGTTATATGTAAATACTTATGTTTAGTTTATTGTTTTATTTTGTTTAATTTTTCTTAAATTATGTTGAATATTTAGTGTAGAAGAATGTATTTTTACTTTGAATTGAAGTAAGAAATGAATTATTACTTAAATCAATATGAAACATTATTTTTTATTTATTTATAATTAATAAATTGTAAAATAGTATTATTTTTTGAAAAAATGTACTTAAAAATAGTTAAAATTAAATAAGTTGAATTTTTTTTCAAATAATATTCTTTTTATATCAATTAAATGTTTTATTTTTTATAATATTAAAATATTATATATATTTATAAAATTAAATATAGTTATTATGACATTATGATGTTATAGTGGTTTAACCGATTAAACCAATAATCAATAGGATTACCGGTTCATTGTCCGATCCAATTTTAAAAACATTGCTAAAAACTTTAAGATGCGTGTGTACCCTATAAAGGTTATTTATGTATGGTCAGAGATAAGAACCTGACTGTACAGCACCGTGGCTTACTACCTAAATTAAGTGACTTGCCCGAATAAATTAATTAATTAATCTGTGTGATAATATTAATATATGACTGTGCGCTACAACTATATATTTTAAATTAGTCAAAGTCAAACCGAAACGTGGATTGGCTGTAACCCAGTAAAACATTTTTTAGTTTAAATATCTATTTTTCTAAAGGATCATCACCGCGACATTTTGCCGGTTATATTAATTATAAAATAATAAGTAAAAATATAAAAATTATCACTAATGATATGTATTAATTAATGACAATAGCTTCTATTTTATTATTAGAATTTTTGTTTAGATAAGAATACTTTTTATTTTGTCATAATATGATTCATTAGCGACAAACATCAATGTTTTAAATTATCATTATTAATAATTAATAATTAATAAAAGTGCCTCAATGGTGATAATATAATTTATGATAAAATTTTCATTACAGCTAAGTTGTCTCTATAGAGTGTCATTAATTGTCGACAGTGACAAATACTTAATACATATAATTAGTTAGTGATAATTTTTATATTATCGCTCATTATTTTATTACTAATTTAATTATTTTATAGTGTTTTCCTATTAATTGGAAGATGCGATGTCATCGATAATTTAAAAATTGATAAGTAATTGAAAAAGAAAGATAAATTATGTTTTGGTTGGAAAAAAGAATTAGGAAATCAAATTGGTGCCTGATAAGTACTCATGTATGCGTTATGTGTATCACGAAATGAAAAGAAAAGCTAGCTACTCATCCACAACAAAACGCTACTTCCAAAATGCACACGTTGGAGGCTAATTTACTAAATCGTTTTTAAAGTTTCTTTTCCAATATGCCTAAATTGGAAGTCTTTTCTTTGTATCTGTGTATGTTCGGATTGGTTAGTTGTCTCATTTTAACTTGCTTACACAAAGAGAAGCAAATAATCTGAACTCTTTTATTTGTACGCATGTTGATCGTGCAGTTTGAGGAAAGTCGCTAGGAGAGTTAGGATGGAGCCTGCCCCAAATAATTGCGTTGATTGGGCTGTTTTAACAATAGTTTTTACAACTCAATAACAAAGATTTCGTAAGAGGACCGAATTACTCCTTCCATTCCGCCCCATTAGATCATTAAGGTTTTTGAAAATTTTTTCTACTCTTCATCATGATAGGGATCGGAGGCATAGGGCTAAAAAGAGAGTCAAAACGAGAGCTCGTTATTATGACACTAGTTCTGATTAAAGTAGAACAAAAAATTAATGTTAGAAAGTATATAAAAAAATATAAATAAAATCATTAATGAATACAAAACAAAAATAATCCCTAATTTAATGTATTAGGGATGGCACCCAAAGATCCCAAAATTAATTTATTTTTTTTATTGTATATATAATTGATTAAAAAATAAAGAATAACCTCTATACATATGATTAAAACAACTTTAAATCCTAATTTCAAGTGCAATCAATTTTTAATAATAATATATTTTCAACAATAAATTCAAAATTTTTATATATTTCTAGCAACAAATAGTAAATTAAGGCCAATAAGTTATCATCTCCTAAAATAAAAACAAGTGAATTTTAGTCCTAATTAAAGCAAAAAGTCATACTTAATTTATTTATATTTTATGACTAATAAATTTTTATAAATTATACAAAATTACTAAAAATATAAAAAAAATAATATATATATACATATATTATTTAACGGGGACGAGAACTCCACGAGTTGGGGAGTACGGTCCCTGTCCCCATCCCTGAAATAGCCTCGGGGGGGTTTCTTCACCATTCCCATCCCCGTGGAAAAAAATTCCCCGAATTCGGGTCCCCAAATTTAGGGATCCCCACGGGGTCCCCAAAAATGGGTATTATTTTGCCATCCCTATTATGTATACATATACTTGTTTAATAATTGCCGCCTTCAATCAATGCAACCACCACCCAAATTGTTTGACTCTGTCTCGGCCGTCAACATGTTCTGACAGTAAACTGATGATAATATTCAATGTTTTTCAAATCGGACCAGACAATGAACTAGTAACATTACTGGTTACTGGTTTAACCGGTTCAACCAGTGGTGAAACCGGTATGATGTTATAATGACGCAATAATTATATTTAATTTTATAAATATATATAATATTTTAATATTACTAAAAAAATAAAATTTTCAATTGATATAGAAAGAATATTATTTTTAAAAAAATTTAACTTACCTATTTTGAAGTACATTTTTTAGAAAATAATAATGCTTAAAAATTAGTCAACTATAAATAAATAAAAAATAATATTTCACATTAATTTAAATAATCATTCGTTTCATACTTCAATTCAAGTAAAAATAAATTCTTCTATGCAAAATATTTGATATAATTTCAGAGGGATTAAACAAAACAAAATAATAAATTAAATATAAACATTCATATATAACTACCACTTCATTAAATTTCAAAAAAATAAATTCATGTTTCGAAAAATTACATGTCCAAAATTTTTAATCATCATTTTCAACATAATTTTCTCGTTTCTTTTTTTAAAATAATTAAAAATTAAAAAAAATTGAACCGGTTGAATCGGTTCGGTTTTGACCGGTTTTCAACTAGTTTTGACCTGTTCAGCAGGTTATTGATCGGTTTTGACTACTTCCAATTTTTATGGTTCAATCGGACCGAACTGATCTCTGATCATTGATGCGACTGGTCTGATCCGATTTTCAAAACCTTGATAATATATATAAGTGATTTCCTACAACTGTGCTTACGCGGAAAATCTATGTACTGTAGTATACTTTTAAAGGTGGACGTGCTGGAGTTGTCCTAATTAGTGATGACTAAATTTACCTAAATTTAACATTTTCCAGAAGCATCTAAATATAGATGTTGGGATGAATTATAACGCCTCCCTTTTTTACTATAGGTAATTATACTAACTTTTTCTCTTAATATCAAAATACAGATACCCTCTCTAACAGTCAGAATCGATCAAAATTAGTGAAATTTATCAAATGATGAATCTATACTTTAATAAAATATGATAAAAATATAACGTCATTTAAAGCATAGGTATTTTTATAGGACAAATGTCACTTTTTCTATCTATATATTATGCAAACAATCACCTCCATATTCTCTCTCTTTTTTCTCTCGCCCAATTCTGTAATTTGAAGAGTTCTCTTTTTGTTAGCCTCTTTGACTCATTTTCTCCTAATTGTCTCTCTCAACTATTCTCTTTTTAAATCACTTTTTTTGTCGATCGTGCTTTAGATCTCATCAATATATGTGAATTTTAGTAACAGTGTTATCAAATTATGATAGTTTGATTGATAGAAGGAGGTTAATCGTAAGATAAAAATAAGTTATAATAGAAGTATGCGTAGTTTTAAAATCAAGAGGGAAGATTTGTGTAATTGTGTGTGTATATATATAAGGAAGGGCACCATAGTTACCCTCTAGATATATTATATATATATATATATATATATATATTCTGTAAGGTAGATTTTATTTTTCATGTATATCATTACGCCTATGGATCATTTGCTAGGAAATATCCAGCTGATATGGGATAGCTCAACAGGCTTCATGATATAATTCAGCAGGCCCAACAGGCCCAAGATCAGAGGATTCAACCCACT
>JACGDI010004765.1:961593-984290 GCA_014898725.1 Jacaranda copaia | reverse complement strand
ATCACTAGCGATATAGAAAGGAACAAAAAATACCACTACATATATATATTCTGTAAGGTGGATTTTATTTTTCATGTATATCATTACGCCTTGGATCATTTGCTAGGAAATATCCAGCGATATAGAAAGGAACAAAAAATACCACTACAATATAAACAAAGAGTTTTAGAGTACTAAGCATTACACAATCTCCAAGATCATTTTTTGGAAGAAAAAAAGATAGAATAGATCTTCCTTTTTTATACTATATATATATATATATATATTATTTTGACACCAAGAAATGAGGATTTTTTCCCCCTTCAAATAGAAGTGAATTATTTAACAAAAAATTTTCTTTGGACTTGATTGCAAATGTATTTCACTCTATATTAATATAGCGTTGTTATTTCATTATTCATTATGATTCATAATTATTAATAATTATATTGATGGTCAATTGTTATCTATTGGTATCCTATTACTTATGAAATAGGTTAATTTGATGATCGAATTAATTAATAAATTCAATAATATATTATTTATTAAGTGATAATTGTTCATAAATAACTTAATCATTGGGTAATGATATTCGCTTGACATTTTTACTTCATTTTATCCATTCAATAATTAATAATTTAAGGAGTTATTTGCTTCAATTGATTATACTTGATAGATACATAATCACTTATAATTTATTGTTTACTTGCCTTGATATAAGGCAATTGATAAGTCATTGACCCTATATTAAATTAGTATCAAGAGAAGAGATGCTTGATACATTTTCTTAAAATTTGATAAGATTCAAAAAGATCAAATTACCCTTAATTAGTATGTAAAAATATTATTAAAATAAATAATAAAAAGTTATAAATGTAAAATCATATATTTTATTTTAATTTATTTTTTAGTTAATCTTACCAACCAAACGTGAGATTATATTGATTTATCTTGATAGATTTAAAACATATTTATTTTTTTATATATTATTCATAATTACATTATTCGAAACAAATTAATCGTAAGTGTCAAAAAAAATTTCGTTGAAAGAAACTGACAATCTTAATCATTGTGCTTTCACGATGCCTTGGCTTGATGCGCAGCCCTTTTGACTATAATATAATCTTCCTACTCAAATTATTATCATAATCAGTTACATAATTGCATTGAATTCTCATTTTGTAACTGCAAAATATCATTCATTACGAACCTAGGACACACATGCATCTAATAATTTCTCCCAAAATTAATGAATTTTCTGTGTGACCTATCACCTTTTTGTAAATTGGTATATAATAAGAGCGCGCACACACAGAGAGACACGCATAGATTTCTGCGAGAAAAGGCACTGAGCTGTCTATAAATAGTCTCCAATAAAGCCCACCATTTCTCACTCTCCACTCCAGCCATAGATAATCTCAACAGAGACATTGTTCTTCCTTTCCCGTGAAACCCAATCACAACTTATTGTCAATTACACGTGATCCCTTTACGCCCATTTTTTCCAGCCAACAATATTTCTTCATTTCAGGAGATATAACATATATATATATATATATATATATATCCAAATATTTTCAAAAACTTTCCATCACGGAAACGCAAGACCTACTCGTACATACAACACATACATATGTATATACAGAGAGAGAGAGAGAGATGATCGAGCCCCTCCACGTATTTTTTCCAAGAACCCCATTAAAATCCACTCAGAATCCATTTTTTTGATTCTTTTTTCACACATTCTTGACAAGTTTTAATAAGTACAAAAAAAATGCCGTCTTTTAAGAAAACATCATTCAAGAGGGATGGCAATATTAATGGAGAAGAGGGCAGTTCGGATAGTACCAATGGAGGAGAGGAATATGTGGTGGAAGATTTGAGGGAACGAATAAAATCGTCGCGAGGCAGTCGGTTTGAGCTGATAGAGAACGAGTTGGGGTTCGACTCGGATCGGCGACGGTTTAGCAGACAGAGCGTCATCAATGGCTTGAAAGACCTTTCGCAAGGCTTATTCATTCACCCTGATAACAGGTAACTCTATGAGTATATATACATACACGGCCTGTCTCTATGCATATATACAGTCCATATACACACACACACACGATGTAACTATGAGAGTAAGGGAAGTTTTAAGTTATCTGCAACACAAACATATATACTCACTGCACACATACTATATGTATAAATAAGCGGTTGAACTGAAAGTCTCAATCTCAATCTTATAAGTTACAACCATCCTGTCCTAAGTTGGGTTGATGTAACAATCAGTATTCAAAAAATTGGATCGTTCATTAAAACGAAAAATTTATCGGTTCACCGTTTACTGGTTTAATTATTGGTCGGATTGTAATTGAATTGCAATTGAATCGTGATGTAATAATTATAAAAAAAATATATTTATATTATATATATTATTTAAAAATTAATAAAATATTAAAATATAAAATATAAAGAACTTAAATTATATTATCTAATATTACAATTCAAATTTCACTATTTATATTATAAATGATCTTAATAATTTAAATATATTAAATTTAAAATTTAAAATTGAGAGTATATAAGTTAATTCTAAATTCTAAACTTTAAACTAATTTTTTTTTATTTTTAAATAGTTTGTGAAGTGTACCTTAACCTTCAAATTTTTTTATTTATACCTAAAAAAATTTTAAAAAATAATTTTATTAAAAAGTAAGTAAAAATATCGGCCCGATTCAATTAAACTGTGAACGGTTCAACCGTTTGACTAGTCGATTTGAACGATTTTTACAAAATATAATATTTTTTTTATTTTTTCTATTTTTTGAAAAAATCAGATCGATTCACTGATCGATTAACAGATTTGGCTGTCTGTTCCCATTTTTTAAACAGTGGTAACAACGCAAAACATTTGATTTTCGTTTTGGGGGTGGGTGTTTGTTCTTCCTACTAGGCATGTTGTTGACACGTGGCGAGAATCTACTCGTCGTTTGAGTGGTGGCTGAAATTGACCTTTCCTTCCTTGCGGGTTTTTAGTGAGAAAATGATTTTGATGATGACAGCCCTAGAAACGATGACAAGTGTCCAGAAGTGTGGAAGTTCCAAACAGATTTTATCTCTTTGGCCTGTCTTGATTTTGGTTGATATGTTTGGTTTATAAAGACAAAATTTTGAGAACAGGTTTTCTTTAGCCGCAAAATGTGAGAAATTTAAAGTTTGATAGAACATCCTTGACAATCCGTCTAATCCGAACCTACAGCTGAAGCCCTTAAAAAATTTTCTTGAAATTTTATTACAAAAATTCTTTAGGAACTGGAAAATGTATGTATGATTTCATCAGAAATTTTCTGAATAAGCAAGAAGGACTTATACATGGGACAAAATGATAAAAACGATATGATCTCAACTTACTATAGACCAAGTGTCCCTCTTATCATTAATAGGAAAACCTAGTTATATCAATGTGTCAGTGTTGTGGGGACCTCTGCATATAGTCACTACAGTTTCGCTTCTGTGGATTCACTTTGTCAAAACTATTTTTCATACTTCTTCTGTGTTAGGTAAACTGTCTGTGTTGATGTCTTGTTTTGGGCGAGTAAACTTCCACAAGAATTTAATTACCTTAAGTAAGATGATGGTTGATGATACATCTCCTTGGACTGCTGCTTTATTTGGTTCCTCTCTTGTCATCTCAATATGCTTCAAAGAATTTTGAGTAATGAAAAATTCCACTAAAACTACTTCTTTAGCATGTGTAGTGTTCTGGCCTGATGATAGGTTCAACCTCTTGTTATATCCATTTTTTCGGCCAAAAAGTGAACAAAATCAATACAGGCATCAGGCATGCAAATTATGCTAGATATACAAGAATGTTGAGCATTTAGGTGTTAGACCTCGGAAATGAACCAGCTTAATTTAGCCTGTCCATTAATTGCTATTGGTATAAATATTTGTTCTATGAGTTGGTATGCACATTGTCTTTAATTATTTCGAACAAAAATGGGCCAGAAAAATTAATACCTCACATGGGATGTAACTATGGTGTTTGCACTTCCAGTAACTTTATTGAAATGGAGGGTATGCACTCTACTCAAGTGGCACTTTTTCTTCCACTCTCCCGTTATTGTCTTGTAAGAAAAAAAGTTATTCGGTTGGTAGCACGGTGAGTTTAGATAACATGGCTTAAGCACAAAACCTGTATCCCACAAGCAGTCATTACTTTCTGACGATTTTATTTCTTGTGCTATGATTTCCCTTGCATTTTCACGATCGTCAGAACTCTCAATGCTGAATATTTGGTTTTTTAAAATTTAATAACAAGCAAAAAGTTAAATTCTATATCATTTTTATTGTACTTAAAGAACCAAGTAGTGAATTACTAAGAAGATAGAGCAAACACAACAACGTTTGGATCATGGACTAGCAACTAAATTAGTCGGATTTCTACCGTTCAAATAGGAAAAGCTTCTTTTGCAATCTTCCCCTTTCTAACCTTTTTTCTTTTTTTTTCTTTCCCTTTTCGTGGATAGAATCCAATGACAATGGAACTGTCACAGATGTTTTCATCTTGCATTTGTAAGGTGCAAAACTATAATTTCTAGAAAGATGGTAGCTACGGCATTAGTGCTTATTTGATCCTTTATAAAGACCATGAAAAATGTTAAACTTTTGCACTGCGTCACAGATGCTGCATCTGTAACTACGGTTAAGTATTGTTGGTCCAAACTTAACTAGACACTTTTTTACAACTGGAATCTTGATTCTTAAAGGAAAAATGCAGGTGGTACAAGGCATGGGAGAAATTCATACTAATATGGGCAATTTACTCATCGTTCTTCACTCCGATGGAGTTTGGATTCTTCAGGGGACTGCCCAAGAACCTGTTCTTTTTAGACATAGCTGGTCAAGTGGCTTTTCTCATCGACATTATCTTGCAATTTTTTGTGGCTTACAGAGACAGCCATTCCTACAAAATGGTGTACAAGCATAATCCAATTGCCCTCCGGTCAGTTCTTGTCACTACTGAAGTTACGCGCTAAGTGAGGTTGTAGCATATCTTATGCGCTATTTTTGCATTGCTTTTATGTTCATCACTCTTTTGTTTGATTTTTGGCAGATATCTTAAATCTCATTTTATCCCTGACCTCCTTGCTTGTATGCCTTGGGATATTATCTATAAGGTTTGGGTCTCTTATCCCTTGAACATGTCGATTTTAACCTTTTCCAAGGGCATTGACATATTTTCCTTTGCCAAGAAATCTTCTTTGAATTATAAGGAAATAAAGTAAGTTGACTGGCGGGATTACTAATATTTAGATAATGATTGAAACTTTTAGAATGGATGAAAAAAATTGTCCGTGCAATGATGACTGTAAACTCATGAAAATGAGAAGATGATGATCCAAATTAGTTCTTGGAAATATCTTTCTGCATCATAATCTGCGTGCTCAATAAGTGTAAATTATCTCTAAGTGTTCACCAGGAGATACAAATGTTTTTTCCTACTATCTAATACCAACATGTTAATTAGGCTGCTGGACGAAAAGAAGAAGTGAGGTATATTCTGTGGATCAGGTTGACCCGAGTTCGCAAAGTTACAGATTTCTTCCAGAGGATGGAAAAGGATATCAGAATCAATTATCTTTTTACAAGGATAGTAAAACTTATTACTGTGGAGCTCTATTGCACGCACACAGCAGCTTGCATCTTCTACTATTTAGCCACCACACTCCCTGAAGAGAAGGAAGGGTACACATGGATCGGGAGTTTGAAATTGGGCGACTATAGTTATTCACACTTCAGAGAGATTGATTTATGGAAGCGATATACAACTTCACTGTATTTTGCCATTGTCACCATGGCAACTGTAGGTGAGTCTTAATTTTATAAGTCAGGATTGGCATGTTCTATTTTTTAATGCATCTATTTGGTTCATCATAAGGTTGGCAAGTTCAATTTTACATAACAAATTATCAATTTTTTCTAACATGGAAAAACTGTTCAATGCCGTATTCTTTTCTTTTTATTAAGGCGTGTAAACTGATCTATATCGAGTGTTTATCCAATAATCTGTTTCTGATCAGTACGCATTTTCCCATTACCAATCAGCTACCATTTTTGACTTATATCATCCTGTCCTTCACACTCTTATACAGGTTATGGAGACATACATGCTGTTAATCTGAGAGAGATGATATTCATTATGATTTATGTCTCCTTTGACATGATTCTTGGTGCATATTTGATCGGTAACATGACAGCATTGATTGTGAAAGGGTCAAAAACAGAAAGATATAGGGACAAAATGACTGATCTCATCAAATATATGAACAGAAACAGACTAGGAAGGGACCTTCGAAATCAAATAAAAGGGCACCTGCGTTTGCAATATGAAAGCAGCTATACTGATGCTTCTGTTCTCCAAGATATCCCAATCTCCATTCGAGCCAAGGTAAGCAGCTAAAACTCATGAATTCAGTATAAATAGCAAACTCAGGTTGCATAGCAGTATGCATTGCCTCTTTACCAAAAAAACGATAAATGTTTGACTTATGACCACTTTGTTCCTTGTCTCCTTAGCTTCTGTTTCTTAAAATATAATCATTATCCTTCTGAAAGTTGTATGTACCATTTGTGATTACTTGTAGGTGAAAAAATGAGCTCTTTCAGTGACAAAGTCATTTGCTTTTTGCAGATATCCCAGACTCTGTATAAGTCATACATTGAGAATGTTCCTCTTTTCAGGGATTGCTCCTCAGAATTCATCAATCAAATTGTAAGCTGTTGTATTGATCATTAAGAGGTTTCTTTCAATATTTTGATTTGTGTCTAAGTGAGTTTATCTTTTTGAAAGTGCGGGTGGGAGGTGGGAGGCTGTATTCCATCAGTTCAATTTAGTTAACAAATCTGTTATGTTATTGAAAGTATAAAGGAAAGCAATATATCTTATACAGTTCCAAAAAAAATCTTTAGTTTCATTAAGACCATCTTGTAATTTTTCTTTACCCTTTTTATCTTTTGATGCCCAGTTTAAGTGCATATCATTTTTGCTTTCTTCAATATACCTAATATCCATTTTTTATTGATACCCAAGATCGCTGAATTGATCAGAACAGATGTTGTTTTACATGCTCTGATGAGCATTTTTCTAACATATTATTTCTCTGCAGGTAACTCGGGTCCATGAGGAATTTTTCCTACCTGGAGAAGTAATATTGGAGCAGGGGAACGCTGTGGATCAACTCTATTTTGTTTGTCATGGTGTTCTGGTGGGACATTCTGCCTTATATACCTGCTTTTAATATAATGCAGGGAATCCTCCCACGTTCTTGTTCCCGATTTTTAGCTTTTGCAATTATTTGGGATCTTCATTTGCTCATGCAAAATCCTCCTAGCATACATCGATGTTCGATCTTGTTCTATCAGATAAGGAAAGCAGTATCCTATTGTTTGACATCATCAAATAAATATTTGCAAATATCTGAATTCAAAATGTGCCCTTGTATCAAAATGTCCTGAAACTGCGCTAATTTTCTTAGTCATGATTTTTGCTTAGATTTTTGGTCAAATCTGCTTTATTTTTCTTTTTCTTGAATGAGGTTAATTGATAGGTGCTATAAATTTGCAGGAGGAGGTTGGCATAGGGGAAGATGGATCAGAAGATACAGTGTCTCTTCTGGAGCCTAACAGCATATTTGGCGAGATTTCCATTCTTTGCAACATTCCTCAGCCATATACTGTTCGTGTTTGTGAACTTTGTAGGCTCCTGCGGATTGATAAACAATCATTCTCCAATATTCTCGAGATATATTTTCATGATGGGCGGAGAGTCTTGACTAACTTGTTGGAGGTAACTCAAAGTCTTGCCAACATTCCCACATGCTCCACCTAAGCATAAAGAATTATCTTTGCAAAAACCAAATTTCTTCTCACATTGTCTAAAAGTTCTCTACAAACTCGTGCGCTAATATTTGTGATAGGGAAAAGAATCTAATCTTCGTGTGAAGCAACTGGAGTCTGACATTGCATTCCATATTGGAAAACAAGAGGCTGAGCTTGCTTTAAGGGTGAATAGCGTGGCTTATTATGGCGACCTGCATCAGCTGAAATGCCTAATTCGATCTGGTGCAGATCCCAACAGGAAAGATTATGATGGAAGATCAGCCTTGGTACGGATTAAACGCCTCTATTTATCCTTTGTTGTTTAAATATTCTATTGGAAACATAACATTCCGAACTTTTAACTACCAAAAGTTTCAAACATCGGCCATTAAGCCAAAATTGTCATTACATCATGGTAACTAAAACATTTTAGTCCATTTGTATAGGAGTTTTCAATGACAATACACACTAAGATTACAATAAAATGTGTGGCTGTTTTCTCCACAGCATCTTGCTGCGTCAAGAGGGTATGAAGATATTACTCATTTCCTTATACAAGGAGGGGTAGATGTCAATGCTGAAGGTAAATTCCAGAAGCAGTTATTACCGTTCATATTCAGTTCATGAAATTCATAACTAGAAATACAACAGGAGCTAATGGTGATGCTTTACTTTCTGAACAGATAATTTCGGTAATACACCCTTACTCGAAGCCATCAAGAGTGGACACGACAAAGTTGCTTCATTGCTTTCCAGAGAAGGAGCCTTATTGAAGATTGATAATGCTGGTAGCTTCTTGTGCACAGTGGTTGCAAAAGGTGATTCGGATTTTCTCAGAAGAGTGTTGTCCAACGGCATTGATCCAAACTCGAAAGACTATGATACCCGAACCCCACTTCACATAGCGGCCTCTCAAGGATTATATTTAATGGCGAAGTTGCTCTTGGAAGCTGGAGCTAGTGTTTTCTCAAAGGACAGGTACAATTCTTTAATTCGTAATTGCAATGTGCATCAAGTTATGTTTTTTGGCAACTCATATGATGTTGTATCTTATTTTTAAAATAAGTTTTTAAATTTTTTTTGAATACAGTAAAATTTTAAAGCTTATATGACAACAATTATAATTAAAAATAAAGAATTTTATCAAAATTTTGAAAATGCGTTTGAACTCAATGGCTTTTTCAGAAAAATTTGTAAGATTTTAATATCTTATTTTAGGAACTTAAAAGCTATATTTTTAAAAAAATTATTAAAGACATTTTTTAGTAGGGTGTAAGTTCACCCAATACCCCTTGAAACATTATTCGACTGTTTTTAAAATTTTTTCAGATGGGGAAACACCCCAATGGATGAAGGGAGAATATGCGGAAACAAAAATACGATTCGACTTCTAGAAGGGGCAAAAATGGCTCAATTATCCGAAATTCCTGCTTACTCTCAAGATGTTACAGGTACCTTAACCTCCAGAATTGTAACTCCTACGTTCAAAACAATCTTTGAATCACTATGCTTTTGCTTGTTTTGTTCTTATGCTGTTAAAAGCTTTTTAAATGCGAAACTTTTGGTATATAACAGATAGAACCCATCAAAGGAAGTGCACAGTGTTTCCATTTCATCCATGGCATCCCACAGAGGGTAGAAGACGCGGCATTGTAATGTGGGTTCCTCACACAATTGAAGAGCTAATAAAAGAAGCATCAAAACAGCTGGAATTGCCAGATGGATCGTGTATTTTATCTGAAGACGGAGGTAAAATTCTTGATGTGGATATGATTGCGGATGGCCAAAAATTGTATATGATCAATGAAACAGATTAAAATTGCACGCCAGCTACGCAGAGCTCTTACTGTAGTTTTGGCCGTGTACATTCTTGGACTCAGCTGAATATCAATATATAATTCCACTTCTTTCACCTTTTGTCTCTCCAGTCATAAACTACTGTTTGTAGACTGCAATTAGGTTGACTTGGGAATGACACGATCTTTGTCTGAAAAATATGAAACCTTTGTTTGATTTATAGATGACTAGCTTATCAACTCTTAGTATCAGTCTTGGTTGGATATCTTTCTTTCTTAATAGAGCTTAGAGGTATCCTTGCCACCTGGGCTACTGACAAAAGATTGAATTCTTTTCTCTATTTCTTTAAGTCTAATTAGTACTCTCTATTTCTTTAAGTCCAATTAGTACAACTTAAGGAAAATGCAATGCAGGAAACTGAGTAATAATTGACTTCTAATTAAACCCTTCCCTGGAAATTGTAGCCCGCACCGGTTTTGGCTAACCCGGGCAGGTGGGAATCCTAAGAACATTGAAATCTTGGAAGTCAATGTCGCACAACTATTCAAGTTCCAAAGTAGTGAATAAGATTCGTAACAAGGTACTTGGCGGGTATTTCATTCATGAACAGTAGATATTATATTTGCTAGCTGGTTGGGTCATTTTAATGCATTTTGCTTGTATTAATACTTTCTACAATTAGGAGACATGAGAAATCAAAGTGGGGAACTAATAGGCCTTTTCCTTGACTGTGACAGATCCTGGTGTTTGGATTTATTTTGAGTGTTTCAATGAAAACGTTTTGTGGAATGAGTTAGAAAATTGTGATGAATACTTATTTTTATTTTGAAAAGTGATATGAGATTATATATGTTTGATTTTATTTCAAAAAGAAAAATTTTGTATTACGATCAATATCAAATCAATAGCTTTTTTTATGTAATTTGTCGGAGTGAAGATATGATTTTATATTATTCATTTTTGTATGTATAAATTGAAGTTGTCATGTATATGCGTGTGTATAGAATATAATGATTAATTGATTGGGAAAATGAGAGTAGAGTTCGCGGAACAAGGCATTTTGGGCAAAGTTCATTTGTTTTGGGGGTCCATTTTGAGCCTTCCACCAAAATGACCCATATAAAGTTTGGATTGATTTTCCATGGGTAGAAAATGGCTTGGAAAATGAACCCAAATATTTTCTTTAGGCTTTGTTTGATTAAAGGATTTTGACAAAGAAAGAAAAATATTAGGGAAAAAGGAAATAAAATTAAAGAAATATAAATATTTAAATTTATTTGATTGTTAAAAAAAATAACAAAAAAAGAAATGGGAAAAAGAGGGGCTTTGAATTTGTTGGAGAAGGGAAGAAGACCAAATAAACTTTTTCTTTATTTTTCTTATTATTTTGAGAGGAAAATAGCTTTTCCTTAAATATATTCTATTTTTCCTTAAGTTATCTCACCAACTAAACAATCAATATACTTTGCAGACAGTCCTTACTAGTTTTCCTTTGTATTTTTTCTTCTTCTTCTTCTCACCAAAATGTCTAAACGTAATGTCAGAATTGGCATGATCAGTCCTAGTTCACTTTGGAGACATTATTATGTACACCGAGGTCCTGCATAATGCCATAATTTATCAAAAAATCATATGCCTACCAAGTAGGCAAGTAACATATTTTATCTCCTGTTGCTTGCATCATGAAAGAGCAAGAGAAATATTTAAATGAGCAGATATATGTTAAAAAGCATCTAATGTATGTTTACCACTTTACCAGACTTTCAATGCCCTTATAGTTCTGCAGAAAAATTATAAGGAGACGAGTTTCTTCTCTCCACAAATTATATTAAGTATAAAACAAGGGGGCCCTGTAACATACGTGATACCACTAGAATGAACATTTAGCAAAAAGGTTAATCATGCTTTTATAAACATATATTGGAGCCCAACTTTGCAGATAAAGTAAGATAAGAAAAAGAATCAATAAATTAATGAATGGCCTAACGCATTATCATACATGTTTTTTATTTCAAGTGTATTGCACAGCAGCTGATGGCACTGAGGATTTTTTATTGCATTACATTTGTTAATTACCCATTTGTCAGACAGTATAAAGAAGGGCAGGTTGGAACTATAAAGGGTCCTTAAGAATATGAAAAAAGGTAATTAAGAATCTGATCCCACTCATCGACAAAGCATCATCTAGATAAGTGTAAGAGCTGATTGTCCACTAATGGTCTGGTCTTGTGAGCACCAATTGGGTGCTCATTAGCTTAGCGCTCGTCTTTTTAATTTTTGACATTTATTGCAGAAAGTGGAGGATTTTTATAGTCATGTTGTCCGAATTTGATTCGTTGTCGTGGAAAAATGGACTCCCATTGCATTCTATCTATGATTCATTGTTCTTTAGACAATGCACATGCCCATCTTCTGCCTTTTTTGATTTTCTAGCTGCATGTGTGCACACTCCGGCTCTCCTGGAAATTCATTCTAGTAATATCTCATTTATGTAGATTTTTACATAGTCGTTTGATTAAAAGTAACCGGTTCAATTTATTTCCTTGGGAAAGGGAGTATTGTCCGAACTATAGGTGTATCAGAACTAAGCGTGGCTAGATTCTGGGCTCCCCCAAAACAACAGAGAAATCTACAAAAGCCGGCCAGATATATCGAAAACCTCGGGTATGCAGAAAGGAAGAATTCTGAAAAAGAAAAAGCTAAACGTACATTACAAAATTCTAGTCGTAAAAACCATGATTGAGGATTAGCTATATATTTAGCTTGTAAGTTCCTTTAGTCCCCTTAGAATTGAATCAAGAAAATGCATGGTTGAGACAAGACAAGGACTTATATATTAATGAAAGTAAATTCTTCTGAAAATATGACATCCAAAGGGAAGGAGCTGCATCAAGCTCCCCGAACATGTTGAAGTTGTCTGAAATGCTTCTGTGCTGCTACATTTCTTGCGGTTGCAACTTCGTTTTTTGCTTCGTCTTCCAACAGAATTTCATCTCCACCAGAAATTATCAGTAAAAGGGTGTCTAAAATACACCCTAATAGGGGAATAGAAGAATTTCGAAACCGAGTTTGTTTTTGATACATGGCTTCGAAAGTTTGTTTCGCTAATTATGAATATCTTTGATCATACCTGGAAAACGATGAATGCCTAACATCTGTGCAGTGAGGGGAAGATAGGTAGCTGCTTTTATAGTGAATTCAAGGTATGGTGGGGACCTTATGCGGACTTTTAAGTAGTCCAATTTTCTTGCTTGTCAAGAAAATGTGTATTAGATCACGAGTCTAGTATGTAAGTGGGGAATAAGCCTCGTCAAATACACCTACCTTCCTTTTGAATAATGGAAGTAAAGAATACTAATCTTCACAAGTGGGGCCAAAGATAAGAAATTTCTTTGGTCTTTAAAGCGTATAGCACTAGTTCTTGTTTCTACTCAATAATCTTCGGCATTGATGTTTACAAATTTACTTTCATGGAAAAGAAGGAGTGGCGTGGCGTGGCGTGGGGTGGGGGTTCTTCTAATCTCGATGTTTTCTTTCAAGACTACAAAAACTTATTCTCTATTTGATTTTAATTTTTGTAGTTAAACCAAACATTTTTTATTCATTCCCCAAAATTCTCTAAAATATTTATCTTTCTATTCCTCAAAATAAATATAATTATTATTCAAATAATGATTAATTGTGTATAATTAAAAGTTAAATTAATAAAAATAGGAAAAAGTTAATGATTGAATTTTTCTATTAGGATATAAATGCTTAGTTTATTAATAACTTTGTTGATTACGTCATTTCCTTCTTATAAAATTAATAGCAAGTTATTAATTTGAGTCTTATATAATTGCGAACTTTTTTTGAATTTTTTATAATTAAATCTCTAATTTATTCAATTCACAACACTCCTACATGAGTTAATTAAATCATATATAGGATTAATTATACCACAAATTGACTACCTACGAAAAACATGTATATTTCTGTCATGCTGACAAATTAATTATACCACACGCGCACACACACACACACACAAAGTTAGTGACAATACAAAAGTTATCACTAATTATATATATTATGTGAAAAAAAATTATTTTATCACTTTAATGAAATAATGATAGTAATAGTGTTAAAGTTGTTATCATTGACAATTAGTGATACCCCTACAATAATGAAAATTTTGTTACAAATTATTGTGGCAATTTTTATTGTTACTGGGTTGTTATTATAGGAGTGTTGCTAATAGTTAATGGTGGCAACTTAAATATTAATTTTTATCATTAATAAGATATATTGTGACAAAATAAAAATTATTGTCACCTGAAAATATTATTAGTAGCAAAATAAAAACTATTGTCATTTAATACACATTATTAATGATAATTTTTACATGGTCACTTATTTATTTTGTCACTAATATAATATTATGTTGTAGTAAATTAAGTTATTCCTCTACTTGAATTATCAAACTCGGGCTCTTCTATTGTTAATCAATCTCAAAATTATATTTTGTTAAATTGCTCAAGAGTTCAGTTTATAGATGCATTTGAATGTTGAATAGACAATTAAATAATTAAAAAAAGCATAATAGAAGAAATAACTCCAGACTCTATTAATTTAATGGAAGAAAATCATGCAATCAATTTATTTAAAAGAATTCATCATAATATTTTAATAATAAATTAGTTCATAGTTGAATTGTTAAACAATTATAAATAAAACGAAACATCATTAGAAATGAAGATGTGAAAAAGAAAGCCAAAAGAAAGAAGAAGAAATTCCATTGTTGATGAATTTGATATCCATTTTGTCCTACTTCAAACCATGAAAAATCTCATGAAACTTCTAGCTAATCTCCAATGAAGAAATCAATATAAAAACCCTAGCTAACTAAGTGTTTGAAAAACAAATTTAGAATGGATAACAATGTCCTTTGAAAAATACATAATAGAAAAGAAAAAAAATAGAATTTCTCATTTGTATGTCCTTTGAAAAATACATAATAGAAAAGAAAAAAAAAATAGAATTTCTCATTTGTCCATCCTTAAATTAAAGGGTAAATTGCACAGTACCCCCCTGTTATATTTAAAATTAGTTCATAACTCTTTGTAAAATAGAGATTTGTTCCTACACCCCATATGTTTAATTGAACGTTGCACTCTTTCTAGTTGATGTCCATTGAGTAGTAAAAAGATAAAATTGCCCTTAACTAAAATTGAAATTCAAATGATATTTATTTTTATCTTATCTATTATTTATATAATTTTTTAATTATTTTTTGTCCATTTCAGCTTAAATAGTATTTAATATTTATAAAAGGGATATATAATATGTTTCTATTTATACTTAAATATATAGCATGCATACATGTATAAGTTTATGTATAAATATGTACATATGTGTTTTTTTATTTATATACAATATATATAAATTATTTTATTTATTCCAAATTAAATAATATCTAATATTTACAATAGTATATATAATATAATTTTTATTTACACTTATATAATATACATATATAAATTTATCTATAAATATATTATATATTATTTATTTATACATATCATGTATATCCATATATATAGTTTTTTAATTCTTTTAAAATTAAACAATATCTAATATTTATAAAAATATAATATATTTTTTATTCATAGTTATATTATTTATACATATAATATATATCCATATATGTAAATTTTCCTTAATTCTTTTAAAATTAAACAATATTTAATATTTAAAAAAAGGATATATATATATATATATATATGATATGTGATAGTCCAATAGGTCTAGCACAACAAACTATTGACCTCAGAGAGAGCTCTTAGGCCCATTTAACATGCATAGCCCAACGGCGCTTCAAGACCTAATTGGGTTGGATCACTTGACCATGACTGCCTGGTCGAGTGTATTATTCTCGACTACACTCAGTAGGAGGCTTCAAGCCACTATGTCTGTTCAACCGTTCCTCTGGTTGACCACCTTGTCTGTTCAATCATTATTGATTAGAGTGCTCACTTCGGTGCTGACTTATATCCTTACAGTATTCAATACTCTAATAGGCAGCATGCTTTTGCATTCATGGCACATGCCATCCCAGTACAGTCTCTACCACCAACCTTACCACCAACTTTGGCAGAGAGGGGCACCACCAGAGTACTATTCACCCTGGAAACTAGGAGATGATGCCACCTAGAATAGTATCGGGATTGAAAATGACCAACAACCTCTAAGCAAGGACAAGAGTCCTCTAAACTTGATAGGGGCATCTTAGACATATCATCTACCAGCAAAAGGCTATAAATACCTCATTGCTAGCCACACTCCAGGTAATGCCATATACACTATATGCTTTTACTCTTCTGTTCGATTACCTCATTTTGACTAGAACAAACTTGAGCGTCAGAGTGCCTTTGCCAAAGGCACCTCAGCTAGTTTAACATTTATTGTTCATTGCAGATCTCAAATCTCGAAGAATATTGTTGTTAGATCATTTGACCTCCCTAGTCGGATTAGCTCCAAACAAAACCCTAGTCATTATAAATGACTTCCAACATCATCAATTTGGCACTATTTATGGGAAATTTTGAGATTGCAACTAAGAAAATAGTGAACACAAGAAGAACTGCATCTGAGAGGGAGGACAACATGAGGTCCACGTCTCCACCTCATTCTCTGCCCCAGCAAGGTGCGTATGTTTCAGGCCTCAATGCTTCACAAGAGCAAGTTGTAACATTAGCTATGCCACAACTGATGCAATTGATAAGTGACAAATCTCTGCTCAACTTTCCACTGCATTAAATAGGCACATCACCGTGCCAACCCTAGTTGGCAATGCCACTCCGTAACCATCTCCACTAGAAGAAAGGTCTCCTCGGGACAACCATGATCACCAAAAATCCATGCGGCCACCAATTAGACATGATGCCAGTAGGAGATACCCTTAGGGAGAAATAGGGTGATCGGAGATAAGAAAGAAAATTGCTAACTCTGTAGACCACTATGTTTGACCTAATCAAGCCCCAGAGTTTAATAAGGTCGAACATTCTAGATGTGACTAGTTTGAGGAAGTGGAAGCATCCGCAGATCATGTGGCCTGGCCTAATCGAGCCAGCAGTGCGATAGAGTCGAGCGCGTGAGACCTTATTTTGATCAAAATGCCACCCAAGCTGATCAGGAGGAATGGGAAGATGTCTCCCACCGAGTACAAAATTAAATAAGTGCCTCGACAAGATCTCAAGGGGAAACATTAATAGGCTGCCTAACCTTGAGGGCCCCCAAAGGTCTCATCGAGAAAGAGGCTTCTCTTTCATATAGGAGATTTTCGACGAGCGCATTGTTGTTGATGTCAAGGTCCCAATTAAACTGCCAAGATACGATGGCTCAACAGACCCTAACAAACATTTGATGTAGTTTGAGAATATGATGTAGCTGCACAGTCACAGTGAATACATCCACGCCAAGATATTGATGACCACTTTTCAGGGCATAACGCTCGACTGGTTTGTTAAGTTGGAGCCCTCATCGATATACTCCTATGATCAATTTTATGACAAATTCTTGCACTAGTTTGCTAGCTGAAGAAAGATGAAACTCTCTTACACTTACTTCCATACTATCAAGCAGAACGAGAGGGAGTCCCTTCGTGACTTCTTCACAAGGTTCAACATGACGGTCTTGAAGATAGACAACCCTAGGATTAAGTTTTTGATTAACATGTTGTTCTTAGGGCTCAAGCATAGAGAATGTGCTAATGCTTTGGTCCGAGAGCACCTGAGGTCAATGGAGGAGCTGCTCAACCTGGTGAAAATGTATATGACTAAAGAGGAGATGAACAAGCTTAAGTTTGAATCCTCTTTGGTCGATAAAAATAAAAGTGAGAGAGATGACTCGAAATATAAAGAAAAAGGTCGATCCCCAATAAAGTGCTTCCACGACTACACCACACTGAATATCTCAAGGAGAGAGGTGTTGTATGCTATCTAGCATGAAAATCTCTTCAAGAAATTGAGGAAGCTAATGGAGACTGAAGTAATGAAATAATTGAAGAAGTATTACCACTTTTATAAACAAAAGGGGCATAACATAGATGAATGCTTCAATCTCCAGAATGAAATCGAGAAGCTCATCAAACAGGGCCATCTCAAAAAATATGTGGTTATTAATGCACAAGCCAAAGGGGGGAAAAATTGATCAAACTCCCTATAGAAAAGGTTGGTTAGCTCAAAGAGGGAAGACAAAGAAAAGAAACCCGCCCAAGAAGATTGCCCGCCTATTCGAGGAGTAATTGATATGATTGCGAGAGGTCCCACTGAGGGGGATTCAAATTTAGTGAGGAGACAGACTCAGAGGTGGCTGGACTTGAATAAAGCCTTGCCCATCAAAATAACTTTCTATCTATTAACGAGCACGAAGCCTATTTTTTTCACCAATAGTGACTTGGCTCACCTCGAGGGAAAGAATATCAACCACAAAACTAATTATCCCATGGTAGTCTCAGTTGAGATTGCTAACTTTTAAGTGAGAAAAGTCCTGATCGATAATAGCAGTTCAGTTAACATCATCTTCCTCTCTACCCTGAAAAGAATGAACTTAAGGCAGTTGAAGTTTGAACCTATGCGTACCTATCTGGTTGGGTTTGGGGGATCAGAAATCATTCCAAAATGTCCATGAATCTATCAATGTCATTTGGAGAGGTACCCTGAAGAAAGACTCTAATGTTAAACTATCTGGTGGTTGATGCCCTATTTGCTTATAATATTATAATTGGTTGATCGGCCCTAAATACTTTTTGTGCCATTGTGTCGACCTACCACATGAAGATCAAATTTTTGACCTCAGCTAGCACAGGGGAATTGTTGTATAACATTAAGAAAGTTTGAAGGTATTATAGTATTTCGGTCAAGTCTAGCAAGCAGAAGATTCGGCCACAATTGAAGACCTTTGGGGATGCCTTCATAGCGAAACTTGAGGAGGCCCAAGCCAATAAGAAGAGAAAGCTGGAGGATACCCAGATGGAACCCACTGGGGAATTCAAAACTATCGAGTTGGAACTAGAGAATCCTAACAAGACAACTCAAATTGGGATAGATATGGGCCCTCACCTGGAATGCCTTATGGTCAATTTCTTGAGAAAAAATATTGATATCTTTGCTTGGAAAACATCTAACCTCCAGGGAATCGACTCCAACGTGATCGTTCACCGCCTCAATGTTAACTCCTTATACAAGCTGATCAAGTAGAAGATAAGGACATTTAATGCCGAGAGAACCTAGATCATCAAAGAGAAAGTTCAAAAACTCCTAGATACAGGTTATATTGTAAAAATTTAATATCCATCTTGGCTTTGTAATGTTGTACTCGTTGAAAAAAATGAGGGACAAAGGCATATGTGTAACGATTTGACAAATTTTAATAAAACCTGCCCTAAGGATCCTTACCCCTAATCTCGAATAAATTTACTAATAGATTCCACTGCTAGTTGCGAGTTATTAAGTATGATGGATGTATTTCAAGGCTATCATCAAATATTCATGACCCCTGAGGATAGGGATAAAACTTCTTTTGTGGTTCCTAATGGAGTTTATTGCTTTTTGGTTATGCCTTTTGGACTTAAAAATGCTAGAGCAACTTACCAAAGGTTGGTCAACTTTATGTTTAAGAAAGAAATAGGCAAGCCGATAGAGGTGTACATTGATGATATGATTGTAAAGACAAAAAAGGCTCAAGACCATTTGTTCGACATCAATCACACTTCTGCAATTTTGAGAGCATTTGGTTTAAAGCTGAATCTAAACAAGTGTACGTTCGAGGTTTGAGGAGAAATTTTTTTGAGATATATGGTCAATTAATGGGGCATCGAGGCCAATCCACAAAAGATTCAGGCCGTCTTGGACATGCCCCATCTCAAATTGTCAAAGATGTACAATGGTTGGTCGACAGGATTGTTACCTTGGGTAGATTCATTGCAAGGTTAATAGACAAGAGCTTGCCTTTCTTCAAAATTCTTAGGATGCTAAGAAATTGGGTTTCTATTGGAATGAGCAGTGTGATCAGGCGCTGGTTGAGTTGAAGTAGTATTTTTCCTCACCCTTTATGCTTGCAAAACCCAAACTTGGTGAGGTTCTTCAGATATATTTGGTAGTTTCGTAGGTATCCATTAGCTTGGTCCTGGTCTCGACCAAAAATAGAAGCTATCAATCAATTTACTATTGCAGTAAATCACTCCAAGGGCTAGAGCATAACTACCTAGAGATCGAGAAGTTTACCTTGGCATTAGTTATCATGGCTCGAAAGTTGCGTCCATATTTTTAGTCTCATGCCATGATAGTGCTGACCAACTAGTCGCTGAAGCAAATGTTGTCGAAGCCAGACACATCTGGCAGGTTAACCAAGTGGGCCACCAAATTAGGTGAATTTGACATTACCTTTCAGCCAAGAATAGCTATTAAGGTATAGATCTTGGCGGACTTCATTGCCGAATGAGTTGACCTGCTTAAGAGAAATTGTGAATCCCCTTTTGTTTGGACTTTACACGTTGATGGGTCATCAACCACATCTAAAGGGGCAATGGGAGTGGCTCTCCGTTCCCTAGCTGTAGAGGAGTATGAGTTTGCAATCAGACTTGACTATGCAGTTACTAACAATGAGATAGAATATGAGGCCCTCTTGGCCAGGATGAGGATGGCATTCAATCAAGGCGTTGAGCACTTAGCTACGATCACAAACTCTTAGTTGGTAGTAGAACAGGTCGGAGAAAATTTTGAAGCTAAGGATTCAATGATGAGCCGGTACCTAACAAAGGTCAGAAAATTACAACAATCATTCAAAAAGTTTACCCTTAGTTAGGCACCTCGATTTGAGAATGAATGTGTGGATGCCCTTTCCAAATTTGCTAGCTTGATCAGAGGTATAAGAGATAAGACGATAACATTTCTAGTTGTCGGTAGGCCATCAATTAGCCTACTCAAGGACAACCTGGTAGAGAGCATTGATGAGACAGTTCCTTCATGGTAGGACCTAATAAAACTTTACTTGAGTAATAGCACTGTCCCTGAAGACAAAAATATGGCTCAACGCCTCTGAGGATAGGCTACCAAGTTTACATCAAATGAGCATGGCCAACTGTATAAGAGGTCAATCTCTGGACTGCCCCTGAGGTGCCTGGATCACAACCAAGCTCTTGATGTATTGCAGGATATCCACGCAGGAATGTGTGGGAATCATTCCAGGGGAAAATCCCTCGCATATAAGATAATCAGGTATGGATACTCTAGGCTAGCATTATTGAAAGACTCTACGAATTTTGATCAAAAATATACATTGTGCCAAGTCTATTCAAACTTGCCGCATTAACTCGCTGCGCCCATAGTCAGTGTTCAAATTTCTTGGCCGTTCAACCAATGGGGGATCGACATTTTGGGTTCACTGCCGAAGTTAACAAGTCAAATAATTGTGGTGGTCGAATATTTTACCAAATGGGCTGAGTCTGAGGCTATTTCAAAGATAATAAACATAACTATCAAGAGTTTCATCTAGAAAAACATCATCTGTCATTTCGGCCTACCTAAGATCTTTATTTTAGATAATGGGACTTAGTTCTAGAACAGAAGTACTAGAAGCTGATATGAAGCCTTGGGAATTATCTAGTACTTTACTTTAATGGGCAATCCTCAATCAAATGGCTAGACAGAGGTGACAAATAGAATGATCCTCGATCATTTGAAAAATAGGATACAAAATAATGGCTTAAGTTGGGCGGATGACCTCTTAGGAATGCTGTGGGCATACAAAATATCTCCTCGAATAGCTATAAGGCACAACCCTTATAGTTTGGTCTATGGGTCCAAGACAGTCATCCCCTTATAACTCATTCAACATACAGCTCGAGTTATTCACTTCCACCTACTTAGAAACACATCAGAAAGGAAGCTTGACCTCAAAGCTATTGATAAGCGAAGCCAAAAAGCTTATAATACTATATAGTGCTACAAGTAAAAAATGGCCGATAACTATAACAAAGGGGTCAAGCTACACTATTTTAAGATGGGAGGCCTCATTCCCAAAAAGGTGGAGGTGCTTAAGAATATTGGCAAACTCGACACAAAATGGGAAGGACCTTATGCCGTTGTGAATGTATCAAAGCATAACGCCTACAGACTTGCTAATATAGATGGAGGTGAGCTCTCTCACCCGTGGAACACCATCAACCTAAAGAAATTCTACATATGAAAGCACATTGTAATCCTCCTCATATTCTTCGACATGAATAAAATTTCAGCAACATAGCTACCATTTGTGTACATTATCACAGTTGTATCTACCTCGCACAATTCTAAGTTTTAAGTCGACCTTGTAGTCGACAAATAAGCAGCTTCACGCTATCACTTAAGTTGCAAGTCGAACTCGTAGTCGACAAATAAGCAGCTTAATGCTGCCACTCAAGTTTCAAGTCGACCTAGTAGTCAACGAATAAGCAGCTTCACGTTGCTACTCAAGTTTCAAGTCAACCCTATCATTGATGAATAAACAGCTCTATGTTGCCACTCAAGTCCTAAGTCAACCCCATAGTTGAGGAATAAGTAGCTTCACATTGCAACTCAAGTTCCAAGTCGACCCTATAGTCGACAAAGAAGCAGCCTCATGTTGCCCAATCAAAATTTGAGTCGACCCCGTAGTTAACGCAAAAGCAACTTCACGATGCCAAACCAAAGTTCTAAATCAATTACACCATTGACTCAAAATAGCTATGCACTACAAACATAAGGCTTTTTAGCCCAAACTAAATAATTAACCCAGTAGTTGATTAACAAGACAACCATAAAATAATAAAAATCAATTATAAAGTTCAGTGCGCTTTACTAAGACTAGGCATATCTCTCAATACTAATCAAAAATTGATGATAGAGTTGTTGAATGTTGCATTAAATTTTATAGATAACTAACATGGTTGTCAACTATTTACCTATACAATTACGATAATAAAGTTGCATTTGACAAAAAATATATGAAATTCATTTCATTCAACAATAAAGATGTGAAAAAAGATCTTTCATTGATTG
>JACGDI010004765.1:932937-961493 GCA_014898725.1 Jacaranda copaia | reverse complement strand
GCACCAATTTCAACTGACGGTAGAAGTGATACCCCAACTGGCTCAACTGACACGTAAAACATCATTGAACAATACAACCTTTTGAAATGAGAACTTGATGAAAAATAGTCAACCTCACACTTATCATATTGCTATGATAGGCTAGAGCCCTAAGGGTGCCAACTTGACTCATGCCCATGTGTATTCGCTAATCGGTAGAGAATAGCCTAGTCACTATCGATTTGAGGGCGTCGATGCCCGCCATCCCCAACTTTATGATGGAGGTCGCATTAGTCACTTCCATGGTATGGTCAAGCCCCAAGCAGGGCGATTGTAATTGAGGAAGTTGGAACAACACCCCATCGCCACACTTGTCGAACAAGTTGTAACTCGTCACCGCCTTCTTTTTTCTTTTATCGCCTACCATCTTCTTAGGAGCCGAGCTTTTCTGCTTGATCATCTATTTTTTGCCTTAATCTATAGAGCTTCTTCAAACACGCTTATCTGATTGAGGGTTAGGCCTGGGGTGCCTATTTGATTAGCGGCATGGCAAAAGTGGTGATCGAACGAGTTGAGGGGGCCGAATTTCCTACAAGGGCCTCTTGTCGAGCAGTTGCTCGATAGGCCTCTTCATTCTTTTGTGCTCTTGCTACAGCTTCTACTCAACTGCGGGCCATTACCTCTTCTCAATCTACCAACAGAGTACAACAAAAACTATCAAAATCGAGCAAAAAGAATAAAATTTATAGTTATCACTACCAACAACGAGCACTACCTAGCAAATTTCCCACAGGTAAGTCAAGCTCGGCTTGCGATAGGCTAGCCAACACTAGACATCTCTCTTTGGTCAAAATCGAAGCCTCTACATGCCCAAATTTGACTAGGTCCTAAATAAAGGTGTTGGGCCTATTAGGTATTTGGTTCCTTAGCATTTCCATATGCCCCCCATCCCCTTAAAATGTTAAACTCTCCAAGCCCTCGAACATAAAAAGTGTTTCTTCCACTCCTGGGCATATGAAGAGGAAGGGGCTACTAGAAACTTTCGATGCAAACGCACCGTCAAGTAATAGAAGCTAGACTCTTCTGCACTACTCAACTTCTGGGACATTGGCAAATGGAATATGTTTGAAAAGTTGGCAAAGGGGGCTGGCTGGTCGAACAGATACATCAACACAACAAAATTGTATATTGTGGCAAAACAGTTAGGGAGGAGCTGGGTTAAACTGACCTCAAAGCCTACCAGGAGGTTGACTATGGCTGGCGTTAAGGGAAACCTAAGGTAGCACCTCAATCCCTCTTAAAACACCATTATACATCCCCTAGAAGGTCGATGCATTCTACCCCGAGGCCCAGGCACTAAAAGTTCATACTCATCAGGAATGTGGTACATCTTCCTAATTTGAACTAGGTAAGTCGGGGATATTTTGGAGACTATTTCATTGTAGTGGCTTGGTGTGAATAATCAACTACGCAACGTAGGCGCTTCACTGGGGCCAGCCTCACCCCTAGAGATAGCTCTCTCGGTGCTCGAGCTACTCAAGGTTGAGCTATCACTCGATAACCTATCAAAACTACTCTCATGTGTGCTCTCATATGCACTTTCAATCTCAATTTTCCTTTGGAACCGTAAACCCTCAAACCTAGTATTTTCACTATTTGAAGCACTAGACATCTTTGCAAAGCAAAAGGAAAGAAAACGCAAATTGGTAGAAGAACTTCCAACAGGTAGCTTGAAAACTCTAAGTGTAGGAAGGATTTAGAGAGCTTTGAAAGCAAGAACTCAGCCAGAGCTAATTTCAGCAAAAGTGTAAAATAGGTCTCTCTACCCTTCATATTTATAGGCATTTAGATGTGGGAATCCAAGCGGCAGTAATAATTGCACTACCGCCCCTTGACACTTTGCATTTCCCAATATAACTAACGCATTAAATGCGCAAAATCGCCAGAAATATTGGTTAAGAGCTCAAAACCCTGGTCAAATAGCATAATTGTTGTAACTGCTTCCCACTTATCTACTTCCTGCTTTTTCTTGTCGACAAGCTCGATCAGGACCATGAGTGGGGGGGACTTATGATATGGGATAGCCCAACAGGTTCAGCCCAACAAGCTATCGACCTCAGAGAGGGCTTTTAGGCCTATTTAACATGCATAGTCCAACGGTGCTTCTGGATCTAGCTAAGCTGAAGCACTCAACCCTGTTCGCCTGGTCGAGTGGATTGTTCTGGACCACACTCAGCAGGAGGCTTCAAGCTACTCTGTCTATTCAACCATCCCTCTGGTCGACCACTTTGTCTATTCAATCATTATCAACCAGAGTGCTCACTGTGACGCTGACTTATATCCTTGCCACATTCAATACTCTGATAGGCGGCATGCCTTTACATTAATGATATGTGCCACCCTAGTATAGTCTCTATCACCAACCATGCCATCAACTTCAGTAGAGGCGCACACCATTAGAGTACTATTCACCATAAAAATTAGAAGATAATGCCATCTGGAATAGTATCGAGATCGAAAATGACCATCAACCCCCAAGTAAGGACAAGAGCCCTCTATACTTAATAGGGGTATCTTGATATATCATCTACTAGGAGAAGGCTATAAATACCTCATTACCGGCCACACTCTAGGTAGTGCCATATACACTATACGCTCTTACTCTTCTGTTCGATTATCTCATTTCGACTAGAACTAACTTGAGTGTCAAAGTGCCTTTGCCGGGAGCACTTCGACTAGTTTAATATTTGCTGTTCGTTGCAGATCTCAAATCTCGAAAAATATTGCTGTAGGATCATTCAACCTTCCTAGTCGGATTAGCCCTAAAGACAACCTTAGTCACTATAAACAACTTCCAACCTTATCAATATATAATATGTTTCTATCTATACTTATATATATAATATGTATACATATATAAGTTTATGCATAATAATTTTTAAAAAGTATGTATAATATAGTTTTTATACACTTATATAATATATCTACATGTATAAATTTATCTATAAAGATATTATATTTTTTTATTTATACATATCATATATATCCATATATAAACTTTCTTTAATTTTTTTACAATTTAATAATATATAATATTTATAAAAATATAATATATTTTTTATTTATATTTATATACATAATATATACATATATAAATGTATATATATAATTATATATTACACATATATATATAATATAATAAACTATCCCCAACCACCCCCATCCCCCACTTTCTTCCCTAAACATCAACAGGTTGCCATGGCAGCGGTGTATAGTAGCCAGTTTTGGCCGGGCCTGGCCATATCTGATCACTAGCCATGGCAGCTGTCAGTTGCCATTCATCTAATAATTTCTTTTTTCCTTTTTTTTAGGTTCGGTAGTTGATTGGCCGCCGAGCTACCGGGCATGGTAGCCATGCCTGCCATAGTCGTCGACTGCCAGTAGCACGACAACTATGGCGACTGATGAGGTGGGACGAGGATAGGTTTGGGGGTTAGGAATAATAATATATTATACATATATCTATTTTATTATATATAATAATATATTATCTATTTTTTTTACTTTTTAAAGATATTATATTATGTAATTTGGACGGTTGATTTCTTTAAAAAAATCTAACAGATGATAAGAGAGGGTATGATCGTCTTTTTATACATATAATGCATACCAAATCATGCACACTTATGCGTGAATGACACCAACCCCCCGAGGGGTGCTCATTGCCTGATTTTAGAAAACACAAGGGGTTTCTTTGCCACATTCTATTTCGTAGGGGGTTATAAGTTAATTGTGAATATCACATGGAGGTGTTGTGCAATTTGGCCTTCAATTAAATCACAAGAAGCCATGCTAGCTTTTGCATCAACTTCTAATAATTTGTCTCTTTTTTGCAATTCTTCAACTCGTATTCCCGCAATCCCAAATTTTCATAAATTAGCAAAAGAATTTATAATTTTTAAACAAAAAAATTATTTGTTAAGTCCTCTATTTAACATTAAAATGAATAGAAACAATGACTCAAACATGATATTTGTCATTAATTATATATATTAAGTAACAAAAATTTTGTTATTTTTTATTAGAAATTAAATAGTGACAAAAATAATACTTCAATCACCACAATTGACAATTAATGATATCCCTATAGTGACAATTCAGTGATATAAAATTTTTGGCACTAATTATAGTGGCAACTATTATTGTCACTATAGTTGTCACTAATTATCAATGGTGGGAATTTAAAATATTATTTTTTGTCACTATTCAATTATATTGTAACAAAATAAAAATTATTGTTACATAAAAAATATTGTTAGTTACAAAATAAAAGCTACAACTATTGTCAATATATGTCATTATAAATAAAAGCTAAAAAATATTGTCACATAAAAAATATTGTTAGTTACAAAATAAAAGCTATTGTCAATATATGTCATTAGTGATAACTTTTACATTGTAGTCACTAATATTTTATTCTTTTAGTATTAATTTAATTAGTGCGTTGTAGGCCTCATCTGTTGAATATTTATTAGGCTATTATAATGAAATTACTTTTTTTAATAAAATTAATAATCATAATTCAATAATAATTTATAAATACAAACTATTAGAATGTACTTATAGTATCCCGTTGGCTGAATATCTATTTTTTTTTCTTTTTAAAAACACAAGCATAAACACTTATAACTTTTTAAGTTTAAATTTCTAATCTACAAGGATGATACCATAGAGTGAGCCATTTGACCACGCAATAAGTTGAGTACTTATATTTTTCTTTTGTTTTTCAATAAGATATTCTTTTTATAATATAGAAAGTGTCTATGGCTGTGATTGCATATAAATGTTTTTTTCAATTTTTCATTTTCTTGAGATAAAAGATGAGAAATTAGATTTTTAGAAAAGTGAGAATAAGAAATTGAATATGCGATTGTTTTTGAGAAATTGGGCGTTTAAAAATAAGAGAATGAGAATTGAAAATGTGATTAATTATGAAATAAAATTTAATGATGAAGGTTGATATGATAAGTAAAGTGACATGAGGTTGTAGATGATTATGACTTGTGAGATTCTTTTGATATATTTGTTGTGAGAATAAGAAATATTTGTGAGATATATATTTTAGAAAAAGAATGTTTTTAATACTTAGTGAGTTGTATTCTTAGATAGAATAATTTATTAATTTTTTTTAATATCGAGCAAATTAAATTAGTGTGTGTAGATATATATATATATATATATATATATATATTTGATTTAAAAATGTACTAATTACATACCAAAATACACAAAGTTATCAAATTATATGAATTTTATTATATCAAAAATAGAAATTTGCAGTATAATTTATCACCTTTTTTTACGTGAAAAGTATAATTTGTAGTACAAATATCTACATTAAATTCATATTAATTATATATTTAATATGTGAAAAAATATGTATGCATTCTGAATTTTCTTTAATCTTAAAACATAAATATTTATGAATTTTAGTGTATAAATTATCAATAATTGAAATTGAGATTTTTTATTGTATTCACGCTAAAAACTGATTTTTTTTCCTATTATAATTGTTTAGTTTAAAATATACGTACTTAAACTAAAAAAAAAAATTTTATTATACCCATTTGATAATATTTTTTTAATGAATTTTATATTATTTAAAAAAAATATGCAGTTTTAAGTTTTATAAATTAGAAAATAATTGGAACATATATTTTCGATGTACTTATAAAAAAAATAGAGCTTATGATATGCATTTTTATTTATGAAAAAAAATCATTTGCCCTTTACAAATGAATTTAATTGTATCGACTTGCTGATGTACTAATATGAAAATTTATCACATTAATAATTTATAATGCTTAATAGTACAAACAGCTGCATTATGAGTTGTGACCACAATATGCATAGTATTGGGAACAAGAATGTTTGTGATTTTGAGAATTGTTTTCTTAGGCAGAGAATGTTGCAAAAAAATAAAAAATAAAAAATTGAACAAATCAAAGTATTATATAAATTTAATTTAAATAATTGTTAAATTATTTTGCAATATTTTATTTTTCAAATTTAAAAATTTATAAAGTAAATTGTATGAATTTTGTGTTATAAATAACACAAATGGAAATTTAAATATTGGCCATATTTAAAGTATTTAAAAATTAATTTTCATATACATTTTTATTTAAACAAAAAAATTATTTAGCATTTTATAAATTATTTTGAAATTGTAATTTATATTAAAAAGTTATAAGAAAATTCTACCCTAAAAATCAATACATGTGCAAATGACTTTAAGTTTTTAAAACATTTTATTATCAAATTTAATGTGATTACACATTTTATATTACACTCATCCAATAAAAATGATTCTTTTTTCCTTTTTTTCTACAGGCTAAAATGAATAGCTCTTCAGAAACTCTAAACCGACTACTATAGGTTGGCCAGTTCCAATTCTAACTTCTAACTTCTAACTGCTTTTCTGCGGAACATCTCCAAAAATTTCCAATGGTTGTTGGAGTGCAACTCGCTCAAAAAAGTTGGGCTGCAAGCAGTGTAAGCAGCCCACTTCTTCAGGATTCTTTGAGGCTAGTGGTAGTGGTAGAGCTCTCACCCAGCGCCAGAGGCCTAGAGCAAAGTTTCTAGAGTGACATATTTGACCTTGGCTGCATTTGGGAAACAAAAATCGCTTTGTTTGTTTGTTTGTTTGTATGTTATTCCTTTTCTTTATTAGGTAATATTTTCATTCCCTCATAAATGAAACTAAAACCTTTTGTTGCAAAATTAATGCTTTTCTTCAAAATATTTTTTTTAAACAAGTTAAATTGCATAGTTACTATATATATATATATATATATATTCTAAATCATATATATTTTTATACATATGTTTATCCATATTTAAATTTTACATTAATAAAAAAAATTGGTGAATTAACTTCGTTCTCTCAAACATATGCATGTAATATTTTGCCCCCTCAAAAAATAAAAATGTATGTTACACCATGTTCCACTAAGAAAATATGTGTGTTTCTTCTTCTTCTTTTTTTTCCTATTTAATGACTAATTTTATTCATAATCATAATGAATAATTTTTATATATTCTATTTGTCTAGCATACTACCTCCTTCAGGTTTCAAATGGAATGACTCAAGCATATGATAGCCATGGACTTTGAGACATGGGGAAAACATGGGAAGGTACTTTGATTTTTTTAGTTATCTAAAATTGATTGTTTGTCATATGACGGTTGAATTTGCTCTATTTTCTTAATAGTAACCTTTGAAATCTTGTACCAGTGCTAATTCTCTAATCATATGGTACAAGTCATTTCCGTTATATCGTGTGTGGTATGAAATCTTTGAAGAAAAATAGAGCTATTGGCATTGTTATAGCTTCTAATGTTGGAAAATATGCGACAGAACGAAAGGTTGAACTTCCAAATGAGGATGAAGGCAACATATTATAACTTCAAGAAGTCAATATTTAAGATGTTCGATGTGCCAACCAATTGACCAATGGCAAGGAAAAAACATCTGAAAAGAAGAGTTAATAGACACTACTGATGAGAGATTAGTTGATATGATAGGCCAATACTACATAGTTACTAATCAACAACAACTTCAAGAAATTTTAGAAGGATTAGATACAAGTTTGATGCTTCAAAAAAGGCACTACTGTGTATGAAGCACTAGGGAGGTTTCAATTCTGAATGAGCTAAAAATCATGTTTTGAAGTGTCTAGTGATTAATAGAAATTAGGTCCCAAAGTTTCTTAGTCTCCATGGTGAAGCATGAGCAGAGATGGTCAGGATAATGTTGAATAGCCAAATTCAATGACACTTTGTAATATTATAGTGTATTAAGATTTGGCAGAGTCTATATTTTAATTGCTATTGTCGATTTTTTGTAGATAACTCTTCTGATATAGTTTTTGGCCTCCATATTAGGCCTTTGAGAGTTAGCATTTCCTAACTTGGACTGAGATATAGTGCGCAACTATTGCCAATGAATTTTTTTTTTGTTTTTTCAGTTTTTTTTTTTGGTACTCTATTATTTTAATTCTTCTATCTTTCATTATTAAAATTCTCTGTTGCATGCTATTAGAAATATTGCTAGAATGCTGTTAGGGTTTGTGTTGTATATACATTCTATTCTCTTTCTTTTGTAACTTAATTAGTTTGTTAGTTGGTTAGCTTTTCTTTATGATATTGTTAACTTCTATAAATACCCTCATAATGGGTGGATGTAAACACAACCTTCATTTTTCCTCAAATCAGCTTGCATGTGTGATTTTCGTTCTTAACATGGTATCAAAGCCAAATTCCCAACGTTGGGTTATCCAATATTGTTAGGCACCTATTTCATATTATTTCATATTCCAGATGTTCATTTCTAAGTATGCGCAAGGTGTATTAGTATCCCAAATCGATGAAATAAATAAAGTGTGATCTCTATATATTTGCATGCATTGCTCCTGCCCTGGTCATACTATTGACACTTGCTACAAACTTCATAGTTTTCCTCTAGGTTTCAAACATAAATATGCTCCACATAGCCTAATCCTGTTATGACATCCTTTGTCAACCAAGTTTCTAAGACGCACCACACTGACCACATGGCTAGCTTTCTCAACACTCTTAATCCTTCTCAATATCAACAACTTCTAAGCGTGTTCTTTGCTCACTTCAATGCCCTTGCTAAGTCAACTGAACCAAATACTACTCTTGCCACCACTTATACTACAAGTACTTATCTATCTTTTTCCCTCAATAACAATGTCACTCACACACCTTAGATTGTTGATTCTGGTTAGTCACAGCTCATCTATTCTGATATTTCTTTATTTGCTTCCCTATAGCCCATACATAATTCCTTTGTCACTCTTCCGAATAACAACACTATATCTACTTATTTTCAAGGAACTATTATTCTCACTCCTTCCTTAACTTTACATAACATGCTCTATGTCCCTCAGTTTAACCTCTACTTAATACTAGTTAGTGCTCTCACTAAATGTCACGCCTCACTGTTTCCTTTTTCAATAAAAAGTTTATCATTCAGGACCTCAGGACATTGAGAGTGATTGGCAAGGGTGATATACTAGACAATTTGTTTATCCTTGATCTGAACTATCCACACTCTAAAGCTACTCACCACGTTAACGAAGTCTTGGCCCAAAACTGGCACAATAGGCTCAGCCTCCTTTCAAATAAACATCTCATTTGTCTCAAGCAACAGCTCCATTATAACATCCCAAGCTTCGATGAATCCTATCGCATTTGTCCTTTAGCCAAATAGCATTTTCTTCCATTTGTATCACATAATAACAAATCCCCCTCTCTCTTTGATCTAGTTCACTATGACATTTGGGGCCCTTTCATAGTGTTAATTACTTAGGTCATAGATATTTTTAAACTCTTGTTGACAATTGTACTTGATTTACATGGACGTTTTTATTAAAACAAAACTCATATGCTTCCAGTGTTATTCCCAAATTTTTTCACAAGATTCTCATTCAATTTCATACACGAATCAAACAATTTTAGTTTGATAATGTCAAAGAACTTCACCTTACCAATTTCTTCGCCCACAATGGCATTCTTCACCAACTATCCTATGCCAACACACCTTAACAAAACTCCATCGTAGAACACAAACACTAACATCTCCTCAACGTCACTCATGCACTCTATTTTCAATCTTGCATTCCTTTATCCCTATGGTCCGAAGGCATCCTTACTGTTACATTTCTTTTCAATCGCACCTATTCAACTCTTCTTAATAATCAAACACCTTCTCAACTTTTTTAGCACTCTATTGTTGATTACTTTTCCTTATGAGTCTTTGGCTGCCTCGCTTATGCATCCACCTTACCCATCAATCAATCCAAATTTGATCCGCGAGCGTTTGCTTGCGTCTTCATAGGATATGCTATTGGCATTAAGGCATACAAGTTCTATAATTTGCAAACTGAACAAGTCTTCACTTCCCACGATTTCTATTTCCATTAAACTTTTTTTCCCTTCCATTCTTTTCCTCATTCTAATCTTGTTATTGATCCCTTTCCTCATCTCTACATTCCAAACCCTACTTTTTGCAACATCTCCACTCATGCGCATTTCACTGATATAGAAGTTTCTTCTTCGCCTACTCATACAGAAATTCCTCCTGTCCCAACCATTTGTCATTAATCCAAAATCATCAAGCATCCCTCATATTTGTAGGATTACCATTGTAACCTAATGAACCACAACCCACAATCATCCAAATACCTCTACCCTATCTCCACTCATTCATCCTATGATGCCATTTCTCCATCCCATCAAGCCCTCTTGCTCAATATTTCTTCCAATATCAAACCCCAAACTTTCCATCAAGCTGTCTAGGTTCCCAAATGGCAAAATGCCATGCAAGTTGAGTTAGATAACCTAGAATCTAATAATGCCTTGTCCGCCGTTCCTCTTCCTCTCAACAAACACACCGTCGGCTATCGATGGGTTTATTAACTCAAATTTTGATTCGATGGTAGTATTGAATGCCATAAGGCATGTCTAGTTGCCAAAGGATACACTCAGCAATCAAGTGTTGATTTCCCTGACACCTTCTCTCATGTTGACAAATTATCTATTGTTAAGTTGTTCCTTGCCTTAGCTGTCATCAAATACTAGACTCTTGTACAGCTTGACATCAACAACGCATTCCTCCATGGAGATCTCTTTGAAGAGGTCTACATGAAGTTACCCCTTGCTAAACTTCTCTTATTTCATCCTATTCCTCCTACAAACTAGCATGTAAGCTTCACAAATCTCTTTACGACTTGAAACAAGCCTCCTGTTAGTGGTACTCTAAATTCTTTCAAATCCTTGTTAATCTCGACTTCACACAATCAAAGGCTAATTACAACCTTTTCACTCCTAGCACTAGTTCATCTTTTGTGGTTTTCTTTGTCTACATCAATGACATCATCATTGCCAACCCCTCCTAAGCCATCATTGATCAGCTCAAAAATTCTTTCCAACAACAATTCGAATTCAAAGATCTTGGTAACCTCAAGTATTTTCTTGATCTCAAAATCGCTCACTCACCCTTTGGTTTATTTTTCTCCTGAAGTCATTACGCCTTACAAATCTTGGAAGATACTGGTTTCTTTTCTACCAAGCCCGCCACCACTCCCATGGACCTTAATGCTCGACATATCTCTATTGATGGTGATTTTGTTCCTGATATCTTATAGTATATACAGTTTATTGGCAGTTTGCTTAATCTCACCTTTCCAGCCCTATTATTATGTTCACCGTCCACCAGCTAAGTCAGTTACTAGCTCAATTCCGCCTTCCACACTCACACTCTAGTCATCACCTTTTCTGCTACCTCAAAACTAGCTAATTAAGGCATTTTTTTCTCATCTACCTCCACAATTCAGCTCGAGGTTTTCTCTGATGCCAACTAGGCATCCTACCATTATACTTGAAAGCCCACAATTGGTTTTTGTATCTTCCTCGATGACTCACTCTTTTCCTGGAAGTCCAAGAAGTAAACCATTATCTCCAGGTCTTCTGCCGAAATAGAATACTATGCTCTCATAGCCACCGTTAGTGAATTGATTTAGCTACAACAGCTTCTCTATGATCTTTATGTTGAACTCTGCTCTCCTAATCTCATCTTCTATAACAACCAAGCCACCGTTCATATAGCCTCTAACCCTATCTTCCATAAAAACACAAAACATGTCGATATCGACTATCATTTTGTTTGTGACAAAGTGCTCGATGGTTCTATCAAGCTCTTGCCCATTCATACATCTCTTTAGCTAGCTAATCTCTTCACCAAGGCTGTTCCAGCTCCATTGATAACAAACATACTATCCAAGATGGTTGCAATTGACTTACACAATCTGTCGTAATGTGGGGGTATTGGAAATATTGCTAGAATATTGTTAAGGTTTGTGTTGTATATCTTATGTTCTCTTTCTTTTGTAACTTACTTTGTTTGTTAGTCAATTAGCTTTTCTTTCTGATATTGTTAACTTCCATAAATACCCTTGTAATGTGTGAAAGTAAATACGATCTTCATTTTTCACCAAATCAGCTTGCATGTGTGATTCCCATTCTTAACACATGCTTTTAAACCTTCAGTCTAAATTTGGTCAAAGGTGGTTGCATATTCTTATTGATTATTGTGTGTTCATGATGTTGGAATCATATGACTATGATGCCTCTACTTGCTAGTTTCACTGGGTGGCTCGGAAAGAAACTTACGTTTTTCCATATGAATCGTTCATCTCCAATTATTGGAGATTCCATTTTTGTACCAACTTAAAGTATGTTTATTGGACGTTATATATGTATTAATGAGCGGGAATTGTTGAGGTATATGTGTAAAAAGGTGTAATCTATTGAAACATGAAAACTATCAAAATCAAAGAAATCACAATCATAACTACAAGTATATGAAAAAGTATTTTTTTTTATTTTATTTTTTTTCTAATTTCAATTATGCAATTGGAGCTTATTAGGATCTTTTAGATGCCCATATTCCTTCGAGAGGATGATTGGGATGTGGGCAGAAGGGTCTTTTGATACAATCAAAGGTTAATTACGACTACCACTCCTGAGGTTTGACATAGTTATGGAAAGGTCCTCTTTTTTTTTCAAAAATTACAAAAAGCCCCCCTAAATTGACAAACCTATTTATATGGTAGGCGGAAAAAATGAAAAGACAAAAATGTCCAAACAGAAAAACTACTAAAAATAAAAAATAAGAAAAGGCTAAAAATTGATGAATTGGCAAAAGACCAAAATGCCCCTCTATGTATCAGTGCATCTTGAAATTTTGAATTATATCGAATGGTATATATAAAATAAATATTTCTATAATTAAATTTATTTAATAATATTAAATAAGAATTAATATTTGTTAATTGAGTTACATATTAAATAATATCAAAATAATAATTATATCTAAAATAAAGATATTTAAAATAATTAAATTATTTATTTAAATAATAAATATATCTAAAATAATTAAAAAAATTAGTTAAATTTATTAATTAACTAAAAACACAATAAAATAAAATAAAAACTATACTACTTAATAATAAATATGTAAAAAATTTAAATATATGTACTTTAACTAAATTATTTACTAATTTAAAAAAAGATAAATTTTTGTATATTTAATTAAATATTTATCAAAATAAATCATACTATGATAAATATATTTAAAATAAATTATCAAAATAATAAATATATCTAAATTAATTAATTAATTAAAAAAATTAAAGCTATATTAATTAGAAATAAATAAGTAAAATTTTACATATATATAAATATATTAACTAAATAATTTAATAATTAAAAATAAAAAATTTTAAAAATACAAATCTCCTCCAGCCATCCCGATTATTCTTTTCCACTGGCCATGGCTGTGGCTGGAAGCCACTCCCATGGCAGCTAGGTGGCTACACCATGTTGTTGCTGTCATGGCAGCCACGTAGTGGTGGCTCCTTGGCCGCCTACTGCTAGCAAGGCCTAATTTGGCTAGAGAAAGATGGTGTGTGTGCGTGCGTGTGTGTGTATGTGCATATATATATATATAAACCCTCATAGTTTTCTTACAATTAACCCCTTATAATGCAATAATATTACTAGTTAATCCTTATACATATATTCAAAATATGATGATACAGCCCTTGAGGGTATTTTTGTCCACAAATTAGAGTTAGACCTAGCCATGAAAATTGAAGTTTTAAGTTGAAGGATAATTTTGAAATTTCACATGCCATTTTTAATAGCGTTTTCAAAAATCCTAACGGCAACTAACAGTTGGATTAGTTTGTTAGACAATGACAAATCTTGGAAGAATTTTTATAATTTTAAAGAAAGCAAAGACCTTTGGATATAAGAATAATGGTGGACTATGATATCTAGAGTAGTTTCTAAAGTTATCCACATATTTTGGGCCCCTTGTGTTATGAAGTTCTTGGGGCTCATATGATTAATTCATAATGGTTTAAGTATATTCTACTTGAGAGAATAGGGACAATGTTATCCTTATTTCAAACGAGAGTCCACATTAGTCATTGTTATTGTATACATAAGTAAATTGCAGGTGGAACAAGGGAAGACGGTTGGCTAGTTTTGATTGGCACATATGTTGTCATTAGTGCCCAGAAAAGTTCAATTTGAAGAATCTACTGAAACTTGAGTCTATCGATATTTTTGTTTTGTGATTTAAATATGCACACAAATCCTATACTTTTAGTGACCTTCAATAGTTTTTACATTTGTTCTTACCAATCATAGCGGAAACATAATAATATTTTTTTATGTTATTAGGTTATATCCTTTTTTTTCTTGAGGTTGCCCTTTGTCCTATTATTATTTTATAGATTAAAAGGGGGTTGTTTGTCAAATTTTAACAAGGAGATATTCTTTTCTAAAAAGAGAAATGGTCCAACACACAGGCATGCTCTTATCACTAGGTGAAATTTTGATTTGTTTTAGGATTTTTTAACTAATGTAATTTATATGCAAAATGATTGTCAACTTTGTGTAAGTTTAGCTCAATGTTACTACTCTACTTATCTGAATTTCTATGCTGAAGCACAACATATTTCCTCTCACTTCAGTAATTAGAATGTGTGCTCTCTTTGTATTAGTCCTTTTGTATCTTTTGATTTGGATAAATGTTTGTTCAACACCAATTTAGGCAGGGGTGAATACAAAGAGTTTGAATAGTTAATACAAGAGGATTTACAAGAGATAGATAATCATTTGGAGGAAGAAGAGGTTAGACATACTCTCCCTAATATTATGTTGATTAACTGAATAAGCCTACCTATGTGGTTTGTACACTGAGAAACTATATCACTGACTTATTATTGTTGTTGATGTTGCAATTTGATGTAGGTGAGATGATTGAAAAGGAGGCGATAACTGAACAAAGGTAAATTATTAGTGTGAGGAAAAGGACGTTCCTCTATCAAGATCTCAGTCTAGTTGGGCCTATTCTATAGCTCAAACAATGCCACTTTACATCTTTAACTTTTAAGGCCTATACAGAGAGAGTGGAAATGTTAAGAAGGAAAAAGTTGAAGCTCAAGGCTTCTAGATTTGTTGTTGATGATGAAGATACTAAGTTTGGATACAAGGAATCTAGCCATGAAGATTCATCAAATGATGATGAAGACAATGAGAATTTCAAAGTTGATTGGAGAGCAAAGCATCTTTAAACACTTCTTTGTATTTGCAGGTGATTCTCTCTCTCTCTCTCTCTTTATATATATATATGCCCCATGCTTATTTAAGTTACATGTCAATTCATGTTTATAAACATTTTGCTTAATGAATGCCGGTTTGTTTGTCTCCAAATAGATAGCTTTTGCTAGTGAATTGATTCCTCAATTAAGTTTGTTTTGATGGTTGGTATAGATTGAAAGTTTTGGTGAAGCACTCTTTTGATGAAATTTGAAGTGTAGTTGCCTTCTAACCACGTAAAATATGCATGACAAGCTTTGAATTTGCTAATGATCAAGCTTGTAGTGCTCAACCTTTGTGTCCTTCACACATTGTATATGTACCATACCAGGTTACTTGCTGAAAATTTGAAGAATTCAAAGCATAAAGTTGTAGGCATTTGCATTCAATAGTTGTTTAATGGTGTATGAACCAAAACGCAGGACAAAAAACCAAGTTCACTATTAGAAACTACAAATCTCTTTATAGCTAAAGAAGAGATGACTGACCATACATCAGATTTCTTATTTTAAACCCAATTGGTTTGGCATGAAATTCACAAATTGAATAAAAAACATAGCCATTTGTAAAGACTATGTCATGTAGTTAGCAGGTTTACATTTACTAACTTCTATTATCCCTAATGGTATCGGATCATGCGGTCTGCATCCTACTCTTGCTTAAAGTTATACGTAGAATAATTTTTCCCCCTTCCATGGAATTTATTCCTTTTTTGTCTCTTTGAATTTGTTATACTAATTTGTAATTAAGCTTTAAAAGTTGAATAACTTATTAAAACTAATTTTTTCTTATATTTTAATAAAAAAATTTATTTATTTTTAGTTAAAAAAGAATTTGAAGTTGATTTTAAAGTGCAAAATGCTCAAAACACATTAGGAGCTATATAAATTATACAAATATACATTGCATAAGAATAATATTGTCTAAACATTTACTACAAGAAGGCTAATGTCACATTTGGCAATTTAAGGGGCATGTTAGACATTCACACAATTGAAAGTGTATTTAACCATAACAAGAATTATCCTCACTTTTTGTTTTGTAAATGAAACCATTTTGGAGGATTCTTTTTCAATATATCCTATAAAGTTCTTATGATTAATGCAAGTCTCGGAATGAAATCAGCTACTTAATTAATAATTCCCAAGAATTATTGCATCTATTGCTTTAAGCAAAGATCATCTGCAAATCTTAACAATTCTTGTGTAATATGGGGCTGGAGTATATACTACCCATCTTTGATATGCATTCCAAGGAAATCTATCTCCTTTTAAGAGATCAACGTTTTCTTTTCAAACAACATAATACCATATCTTCGAACTAGTTCCTCAAATCGATGCAAAAGATGTGCGTTTGGGAATAAATATTTGGGAATCCTAACTATAGCCTTCTAGAATAAGGATAGAGCTATCTTGAACCCAAAAGGCATAACAATCTATTGAAAATGAGCTTTTAAGATGCAAAAGGCTGTTTTGAATCTATCTTTTGAATGAATTCCAATTTGCTAAAACCCTGCTTTGAGATCAAGCTTTGAGAAGATATTGGCTCTTGTGAGATTAGAGAAAAAATAATTCTTGTTTTGAAGTGGGAATTTCTCATCTGCAAGAACGAAGTTTAGAGGTTTGCAATTGATAACCAACCTCAGTTTACCTCTTACTTCCTCAGCTCTTTTATTTACATAAAAGGCTTGGCTTGCCCATGGAGAATTTGTAGCTTCAATAAGCTATTCATCTCATAACTAGGCTAGTTCTCTGGTAGCTAATTCAAGTTGATCAAGTGGCATTACTAGATGACTAGCCTTAGTTGGGTTAACATTAACATCTTTATTTAAGGTTAGGTAAATGAAAAACTCTAGGTTTTTCCAACTTGGATTTGTGCGTTTCTACAGAAATTTAGAGTGAGATTCTGCACAATAATCTCTTTTAAATCTGGCTTGGATTTCTAGGATAGTATTTATGGTAAAACAAGATTGTGGTTTGATGTATGGAAGGAAATAAGATTTATAATTGAGTCCTTCCAGTTTAGGAATAACTCTTTTTTCCCATAACTACTTTATGATATCAAACAGCATAATAATGTCATCTTCTAGAAGTGAAAATCCAAGAAACTTATGAGTAAATAAAAGTTCAGAGAAAATTGAATCCTTACTGGTTTATTAATCAATCGAATTGAAAGGGTATCACTATTTGCGACTTAGAATACTTCATGATGTTTCTTCCAAAAAGGTGAAAGAAGTATCCTTAGATTGAAAATGGACATAGATGCTCTTGTATCAAGAAGACCAACATTGATTGGATTATCAAATTTTTTAGGAATGATTTGTATTTGTGTCAGAGGTACTGAAAGAGCTAGTCCAATAATCTATATCCCAAAGATAGGGAATTGGGAATCAGGTGAATCAAGCTCTTCTGTTGATGAAGCATCATCATTTGAATCTTCTTCCAAGGCAAATAGAGTTTGTTTCAACTACTCATTTTCTTTAGAAAGTAATGATTCAAGATCATCATTTTCTATGTCGCATTGAGTTAGTTAGGCAATTTGCTTTGATGTTTTGTCTCTCTTTTTGTTTGGATAATGTTTCACCCAATGTCCTCTTTTATGACAAATATGACATCTATCTCCTTTAGACTTTGAGGACTTTCTCCCAAAGAATCTCCTTTTCTTCTTTGTCATCCATTATTGATAGTGCTTTCTTGACCTTCAAAATTGGTTTTTTGATTTTCCTAGACAATGGCATTTTCCAATCTTGCATTTGATCTGAAGGTCTTTCATTTCACATACTTTTCCAATCTTTTTGCCTGTCTCCTAGAATTCTTTCAAGAATTTCCATTTATCGCATGGCTTTTCAAGGGCTCTGAAAATATATTGATAGATTTCACTAAGAGTTAAGCCAGAAAGTGTTTTTTTTCTTAGTTCAATCAATCACAATGCTTCTTGTCCCAATGATTCTAGAATAGAATTGAGATAAGCCTACTTTAAATTTGAATTATCCATTCTTCCTAAAATATAATATTTCTGTGACATCCATTGGAAATGTTTTTCAAGATCCTTTCTTTTGAACGAGCAACATTTCATCTTGAAAAATGTTTCTCTTGCAGCATCCAAATGATTTTGTATTTCGCCAAGAACATATATATAGTTCATGAAAACATCAATATTTGGAGAATTTCTCACTTGAATTCGCTTGTATTCTCCAAGTGCATACCATCATTCATTTAAAGTTTCAGTCATTCTAACCATAGAGACATTTATAACACTTGTGAGTGTGGAATTTGGTTTCTAGAACTCTGAAACACACCATAACATCATTTCATGCATCCTATATCTCCATTGTGATAGTTGAATATCATTGAATGTGAATAGAGTTTTAGGATTTATTTGAATTGGTTCACCTAGTTCTTCCACATTTTGATTTTTAAGACTAGGCTCAGAATCATCATTAACATTGGGTTCGTCATATGTTCTGGAGGTTGATTCATAAAGAGCAGAGGTATGTCTTCAGAAAGATCTTCAAAGTCACTAATTTCTTTGGTATGAATGACTGGCCATGGTCTCTATGGTTTTTGACATTCATGATCGTGAGCTTTTTTAAGGAATTCAATCAATAGATTGTTAACTGCTCCTTGCATCTTAAATTGCTGGTGTTTTCCTCATTTTGACTTAAACTTCTTTAAGGTTTCTAGAATCTCCATATTTGGTGGTTTTATTTTCCTCCTCAATTCTTTTTAAGAAAAGAATAAAGATGAATCTCCAAACATTCTCTTGAAGTTTTCTAAACCATGGAGTAGTTGAGAAACCATTGGAAAAGCTATCATTGAAGTGTCTGGCTCATTCTAAATAGTATCTCTTTAACATTATTCTTTCAAGGATCATAATCAAGTTTTCAACGAGTTGATCTCTTGTTCTTTGTGTTGGAATGGTTGAGAATTATTAATCATTCTCAAAATATCATGGTGAACAATATCAATCCTTTCTTTTAGATATTGGATTAATACTGTAAGTTGACCATTTATCTTGGCTTCAATTTTATTCTGACTTATGGCAATTTTTTGCAACATTTTATTCTAAGCCATGGCATTCTCAGATTGCCAATTCAAGATAGCTTATGCATGAGTAATCTCAACCAGAGATCCATTTAGGTTTCTAGAAATTGGATTTTTAATCTTCTATGAATGCTAGTATCCATCATTATTAAATTCAGAAACCAATTTGCTAAGAAGATGAAGATCCCATCATCATAATTTGTTGTTGTGAGGGGGATTGTTCATCTTCCTTTTTTAATGGGTTTTGATCAAGAGAGTCATCATCATTGTCACCCTATCCAGAATAAGTAGTTGGCCATGGTATTAGTGGTGAAAGAGTGTAGTTGACCAAGTAGTCAAATTTTCTAGATGGCTACCACAAGATATCAACATATGGATCATTCCTAGAAATTCTTTGATTTCTATTTTGAGGAATTCTTTCATCGATTTCTTCTTGATAGACTAGAGATCCATTTACATCCAATCTATATTTGGGTGTCGTGGATTCAATGGTAAGTGAAGGATTAAAACAACTAGGGACATCACTATTTTCTTCCTTTTGCTTCTTAAATTGAATTTCTACCATTCCATTTGATTTCTTATGGAAAGATGGTTCAATAGACTAGATTGGCTTCGCCTTCTTGAATGCTTGATGGTTTTGTTCATAGGCAATAATCCATGTTGGTTTCTAGGATAAGCTTTTGTAGCTCTTCCCTTGAGAACTACCTTGGAACAGAAGTACAACTAGTAACATGCTTGGAGTTTATAAAGATTAGCAAAGAGTCTTCAATTTCTTGTAGAAGTGCAAAATCGATTACATGATTTTGTATCATGTACACCATATGGTAATGAAGTGTCGCAAAATAAGTTGTTTTGAATGGAACTACTCCATAAATCTGGATCTATTACCTAAGGGCTGTCTATAAATAAGGATCTGATATTGGCATGTTGAAATTAGGAAAAATAGTTACAAGAATTGTCTTTACATTCAACATAGTTTATACTATGCCAATACAAGCATGTTGATAATCAAAAAACCTTGTATCAAGTAATGCGATTTTGGAGGTAATTAGAAGACTTTCTTGATCATGGAGTGTTAAAGCAAATCTAATAGCTCCAAAATGGATATAAGTATATTTTTTAGAAAGCCATAATTTTGGAAGGTGTTCAGGAATTTCAATAATAGCCAATTATGCTTTTTCTATTGCAGGGAGAAAATATTAATCAAAAGAAGATGCTTGAACAAATTCTTTTACTTAGACTTTTTGAGGGTTTATAAAACTTTTAAAAGTATGGCTGAATGAAGATCTTGATTTAGAGAAAGCATTATAGGGGTTTATTGTGGGAACAATAGTAAGGGAAACTTTATCTGAATCATCTAGATAGGTAATTTCATACAATGAATCTATTTTTGAAGCATTAGAATTTCTGAAGCTATGATTGGAGCTAACATAGATGAAGAAGAAGAAATAGAGGTAGAGGGCCTAGTAATAATTTATCCATGGCTCTAATACCAAGCTGGAACTTGGTAATCTTAACAAGGCATGACATCACCAGAAACAATCCTCAACTGTGGGTAATAACAAAGGTGTGTCCTTTTATGTTAAGATACATTAGTTCCTTCAGGAGCAAAGCTAGTCTTAAAACTATTCCGATGCAGAGAATTCTTTATTCAAGGAAACTACAGAGCATTCTTAACTTTTCAAATGTTGAGAATAAGTTTAAGATGAAGTTAGGCTAAGAAAACAAGGGAAGATTTTATTTCAACTTGGCTTTGCTTTACTAAACTTAGTTTCACTCTACCAAGACTTACAAATGACTTTCTTTTATAAAGGAAAATCCATACTATTTATAGGACAATAATTTAACAGATTGACCCATACTAACTGGATGTAGTACAATAATTAAAATACTTAGACCTACACAAGGACAATTATTAAAGATTTTGGGACCTAACTAACTCATTAAAGTACAATTATTTAAGACCTAAACCCACAAAGGATAATAATTTAACATTTCTATCTCACACACAAACAATAATATAATAATGGCATGCTTAAGTAAGAAAGCCTAGTTTGAATGGTTCCACAACACAGTTTGAGTTGAATTGTTCTGGTGCTTGGACCAATAAGTTTTCTAATTTAGCAAATAGACCAACCACTTGCCACTATTGACTGTCAAGTTTGTAGGGGTCTTGTGAATCAATCATCATGTCTTCATCTTGCTTCTCTTTGCCTTTGTTTAATAGAGAATCTACAATAATTACTGAAGAGATAGATTGAACATTTGAACTCTGTGACGACACATAGTTAGATAATTGATTCCATTTTTTCTAAAAATAGTCCTTAGAGTCTCCCCACATTATATTTGAAGTTGCTTTTTTAGTTTGTGAATAGAATTATTAAAAATATGCTCTAAAGTCTTCTTATAACTTTAGAGCATAATCAACTAGTAATTATTCCCATGGTGCATCTTCATCAAATCTTGGCCAAATTTGAGGAGGGATTGTTGAGTTCTATTCTGCCATTATTTTCTGAAAGTCTCTTATATCCTTACCATGTTCATAAAATTCGTTGTTGAGCAAATATGGAAAAATTCCATACTTTTTAACTTTGTAGAGATATGGACGATTGTGGATACGATGAGAACTTTGTTTAGATAACATATAAACAACAAAAATTCCTTCGTTTGTTTTGCCAAGTTGTTTCAACTGAAAAATTTTGAACATTCTAATCCACATTGATAATGGATAGAACCACTCTAGAAAATTTCTAGCAAAAGGATTTTCATCATAATCATCCAACCATCCACGTGTAATCCAACAATTCATTGAATTGATTGATCAATAGGAAATTCCACTCCAATTATCCATTGTTCAAGTAAGTACCAGATCATATATAACAACTCTTTGAAAAACATTTTATGAAATTGTGAAGATAAGCTAAACAATGTGAAATATGGATAATCAAAATGAAAGCCTAAACCTCTAAATGTATGAAGACCAATTTTTCTTACTGTAAGAAACTGGTATTTCAACATGAGTTCTTTAGCTTTTGATTGGGGAGTTTGGTTTTGATGAGATCATGTAATTCAGGTGGAAGGTTTCCAAGAGGAAATTCATGGATTGATGAGAATCTTGATGTGGTTGGAGAAGATATCATGCAAATGATGGGAATGTGTTTTCTAGGAATTTCGTAAAGCATAAGCCTAGGAAAAAAATCAACAAGAATGTTGTTTTGCCTTTGAGGTGCTTTACACTGAAGAAATACTGTGCAAACCCTTCTAACCATCTCAACAACTATTTTGATGGAACATGTCCAAGTTTAAAACTTACTATCTTTGGAAAAACAATCATATCCATCTCTACAATAAAATGATGCCAAATAATATGAAATTGAAACTTTTCACTACCTTTTTTGATAGCAAGGATTTTGTTGTAAGTGGAATAATAACTTTGTTCTGCAAGTTTAAATGATCCACTTTATATCCTCACACTTATTTTTGTCCATCCGTTTCTTCAAGGAGAATTGCTACCCAAAAGGTTTCACTGGCATCTGTTTACAATATTCTTTTGCCATCTGAAGGAATTTGCTATGGAAGAAGCTTCTGGATTTTGTCTTTTACCATTGTAACAGTTTTCCTCTGAGTATAAGATCATTCTGGAGGATTTTTTTTCAACATATCCTGTAAAGGTCTTATGATTGTTACAAGTCTTAGAATGAAATCAGTAGCATAATTAATAATTTCCAGGAATTGTTGTATCTATTGCTTTGAGTTGAGATCATTAGGAAATCTTAACAATTATTGTGCAATATAGGGTTGGAGAGTGTGTTGCCCATCTTTGATATGCATTCCAAGAAAATCTACCTCATTTTTAGAGATCAACATTTTCTTTTCAAACAACATAATACCATATCTTTGAACTAATTCCTCAAATTGATGCAAAATATGTACATGAGATGTTATATCTTCAGAGAAACGAAGTATATCATCTATATAGATCAAAGCATTTAGGAATAAAGATTCAAATACTTTGACCACAGCCTTCTAGAATAAGGATGGAGTTGTCTTGAGCCTAAAAGGCATAACAGTCCATTGAAAATGAGCATTTAGGATGCAAAAAGCTGTTTTGAATCTATCTTCTAAATGAATTTCAATTTTTCAAAACCCTGCTTTAAGATCAAACTTTCAGCAAATATTGGCTCTCGTGAGATTAGAGAACAAATAATTCCTATTTTGAAGTGGGAATTTCTCATCTGCAAGAAAGAAGTTTAGAGATTTGTAATTATAACCAACCTCAGTTTACCTCTTGCTTCCTTAGCTTTTTTATTTACATAAAAGGCTTGGCTTGCTCGTGGAGAATTTGTAGCTTCAATAAATCCTTCATCTTGTAATTAGGCTAGTTCTCCAGTAGCCAATTCAAGTTGATCAAATGGCATTCCTAAATGACTGGCCTTAGTCAGGTTAACATTAACATCGTTTTTGAAAGTTAGGTAAATGAAAAACTCTGGGTTTTTTCAAAGTGGGTTTGTGCATTTCTGTAGAAATTTAGAGTGAGATTCTGCACAACAATCTCTTTTTAATCTAGCTTGGATTTCTGAGATAATATCTATGGCAAAACAAGATTATGGTTTGATGTATGGAAAGAAATAAGATTTATACTTGAGTCCTTCCAATTTAGGAATAACTCTTTTTTCCTATAACTGTTTTATGATATCAAACCCAATAATAATGTCTTTTCCTGGAAGTGAAGATCCAAGAAACTTATGAGTAAATGAGAGTTTTGGGAAAAACTGAATCCTTATTGTTTTACTGATCAATCCAACTAAGAGAGTATCACTGATTGCGACATGGAATACTTCATGATGTTTCTTCCAAAAAGGTGAAGGATGTATCCTTGGATTGAGAATGGACATGGATGCTCCTGTATCAAGAGGACCAACAACATTGATTGAATTATCAAATTTTTTAGGAATGATTTGTACCTATATAAGAGGTATTGAAAAAGCTAATCCAATAATCTATATCCCAAAGATAGGAAACTAGGAATCAGCTGGATTAAACTCTTTTGTTGATGAAGCATCATCATTTGAATCTTTTTCCAAGGCAAATAGAGTTTGTTCTAATGGCTCAATTTTTTTAAGAAAATAATAATTCAAGATCATCATTTTCTATGTCGCATTGAGTCAGTTATGCAATTTTCTTTGATGTTTTGTCTCTCTTTTTGTTTGGACAATGTTTCGCCTAATGTCCTCTTTTATGACATATATAACATCTATCTCCTTTAGACTTTGAGGACTTTCTCCTGAAGAATCTCCTTCTTTTCTTTGGCATCCATTGTTGATAGTGCTTTCTTGACCTTTGAAAATGGTTTTTTGATTTTCCTAGACAATGGCATTTTCCTGTCTTGCATTTGATCTGAAGGCCCTTCCTTTCACATCATTTTCTAATCTTTTTCTTTGTCTCTTGGAACTCTTTCAAGAATTTCCAATTACCACATAGTTTTTCAAGGGCTTTGAAAACATATTGATAGATTTCACCAAGAGTTATGTCAAAAGGTGTTTTTCTTCTAGGTTCAATCAATCGCAATGCTTCTTGTCCCTGTGATTCTAGAGTAGAATTGAGATAAGCCTACTTTAAATTTAGATTATCCATTCCCCCCAAAATATAATATTTCTATGACATCCCTTGGAAATTTTTTCAAGATCCTTTCTTCAGAATGTGCAACATTTCATCTTGAAAAATTATTCTCTTGCAACATCCAAATGATTTTATATTTTGCCAAGAAATTCAGCATATATATAGTTCATGAAAACATCAATGTTTGGAGAATTCCTCACCTAAATTTGCCTGAATTCTCCAAGTGCACACCACCATTCCTTTAGAGTTCCAGTCATTATGGCAGTTAAGGCATTTATAACACCTGTGAGTGTGGAATTTGGTTTCGACAACTCTGAAACACACCATGACGTCATTTCATGCATCCTGTTTCTTCATTGTGATGGTGGAATATCATTGAATGTGAACATGGTTTTAGAATTTATTTGAATAGGTTTGCCTAATTCTTCCACATATTGATTTCTATGATTAGGCTTAGAATCATCATCAACAATAGGTTCATCAGTATGTTCTAGAGGTTGATTCATAAAGAAAAAAGGCATGTCTTCAGAAAGATCTTCAAAATCACTAGTTTCTTCAATGGGAATGACTAACCACAGTCTCAAAGTTTTTGATATTCATGATCATGAGCTTATTTAAGGAATTCAGTCAATGGGTTAGTTGCTCCTTGCATCATAAATTGCTGGTGCTCTCATCATTTTAACTCCGACTTCTTTAAGGTTTCTAGAATCTCCATATTTGGTGGTTTGATTTTCCTCCTAAATTCTTCTGGAGAAAAGAATGAATATAAATCTCCAAGCATTCTCTTGAAGTTTTCTAAACCATGTAGTGGTTGAGAAACCATTGGAAAAGTCGTCATTGATGTGTCTAGCTTATTCCAAATAGTATTTCTTTGATATTGTTCTTCCAAGAATCTTAATTGAGTTTTCAATGAATTGATCTCTTGTTCTTTGTGTTGGACTGGTTGGGAATTATGAATCATTCTCAAAATATCAAGGTGAACAATATCAATCCTTTCTTTTAGAGATTGGATCAATACTATAAGCTGATCATTAATCTTTGCTTCAGTTCTGTCATGATTCATGCCAATTTTTTCCAATATTTTATTCTGGGCCATAGCATTCTCCAATTGCCAATTCAAGGTAGCTTTTGCACGAGTAATCTCAACTAGAGATCTATCTAGGTTTTTAGAAGTTGAATTTTTAATCTTCCATAAATGCTTGTATCCATCATTATTAAATTCATCTTGAGGAAAACCAATTTGCTAAGAAGACGAAGATCCCATCATCGTAATCTGTTACTATGGAGGAGATTGTTAATCTTCATTTTTTGGTGGATTTTGATCAAGAGAGTCATCATCATCATCATAATCTATTGCTTGTATCCATCATTATTAACTTCATAGGCAGGTTGCTAGTCTATCTACTAAACTAGAAAATTTATTGGCCCAAACACCAGAACAACTCAACTCAAACTATGTTATGAAACCATTCAATCCAGGCTTTCTTACTTAAGCGTGCCATTATTATAATATTGTCTGTATGTAGAACAAAAATGTTAAAGTATTGTCCATTGTTGTATTAGGTTTTTAAATAATTGTACTATGATGAATCACCCAAGTCCTATAATCTTTCATAATTGTCCTTGTGTATGTACAAATATTTCAATTATTATACTATATCGAGCTAGCATTAGTCAATTTGTTAAATTATTGTCCTTTAAATAGTGTTTATTTTTCTCTATAAAAGGAAAGTCATTTGTAAATTTCGGCAAAACAAAGCTAAGTTTAGCAAAGCAAAGCCAAGTTTGAAATAAAATATTCCCTTATTTTCCTAGCCTATCTTCTTCTTAAACCTATCTTCAACGTCTGAAAAGCTAAGTAAGCTCTGCAATTGTCTTGAATAAAGGATCCCCTACGTCAAAACAGTTTTAAGATTAGCTTAGATCCTTAGAGGAACTAATATATCTTAACATAAGAGGACACGCTCTTATTGTTGCCCACAGTTGAGGCTTGTTTCCAACGGAGTCATACCTTGTTAAGATTACCAAGTTCTAGCTTGGTATCACTAATTAAACCTCAATCTGTTGGCACTAACACATTAACTTTCTCATGAACAAATGAACAAACCAAGTTGTTTCTACATTTGCTTCTTTCTACCTACTTTTATGTGAGTATAGGAGCAACAACATTAGACCTCAACCAAAACTTTGCCTCTAGGCACAAAACTACGATTTGCAATGTATTTTCAAACATCTACTGTGAATTGCACGCCGTCGTCCATCTATGACTTATGAGTGAAATTTTAAGGATTTTGAATTGAGATCAAATCCTTGGAGGAGCCAAGAGGGGAGAGTTTACAAGTCATCAGAATCACAAACCAAATTCAAATTCTGCTCGCTTCAGCGCAGATGTCACTCTGGCAAAAAATTCTGGCTCTTTTTCTTTTATATCTTCCAGTGACCTTGATTCATGTTCATCAGCCTGCAAAGAAAGAGTCAGTTTCTCCGAAGATCCATTAGTCTTCTTTTTCTCACTGTTATATAAAGCAGAATGTAAACTGATTCCCAATATTTAATTTCCTATGTTTGTAGGCCACAAAATTCCAGTAATCTTTAAAAGTGCCAAAATGTCTCGGAGGAGGCAATTGGATTCCACATTCATATTACTATTTTATATCTGCAGAAGTCACCAAACTTTCCTGAGGAAAACAATTTATAATTCTAGATACATGAAATGGTGGTTTGATATGTTTGTATAATTATAATAAGGCTACGAGTAAGATCAACAGAATAATGTTCTAAATATCTCATGATCGTAAATATGTTAAAACTTAATATTCAGGTCATAACACCATTTCATACAGGCTATCTCAAAAGTTTCTAGCTTTACCACATTTTCTAGTATGTGTCTCAAAGCACATCAGATTTGGGATGGTCTTAATGGAATCCTCTTATTTGCCTTCCAATGACTGACAAATAAATCAGGCAAGTCTTAAAATGAAAATAACAGCTTTTCAAATTAATAAATCTGCAAGGTAACTGGAAAGAGTATAGCCTTGAAAGAATAGAACTGAGCTGATCATATGCATACCTCTTTGAATCTTAGGAGAATTAGATTTGAGACAGAAGCTGGTTTCATGCGATCCCATCTGAAATGATGTAGATCAAAAAGCAATTTATGATACATAAAAAAATAAAAATAAAAAAGACAAAAAAATAAACGCCTACTAGATTCATCTGATATAATATAATTGCCATAAAGTTTACATGATAATAGAAGGTCAAGACTGATCATGGATCCTAGATTATGCAATATTTTGGTTCAATCAGAATGTTGAAAAATGATCTATAAACGTAAGTTTCATAAAAATGTTTCCTGGAAAGAGCATGAGCTTGGAATCAAAAACACTAATTGTAAATACAGAGAAAAAGAGAAAAATTGCATCCACCCCCCATGAGGATGCACTCTTGGTACTAACTCCCCCCTACATGTTTGGAATATTGGTGAGAACCTCCCTCCATCAGTTTCCATGCATTTTGAACATTGATTAAGGGAATTGAAATGTAAATATCTTGTTTCCTTTTAAAAAATTTGAAAACTAAAGGTCCACTAAATTGATGTGGCAGCCAACATTTGGCTGCCACATCAATTAAGTTAGAGGGTATCATTCTGCTGTG
>JACGDI010004765.1:882056-926988 GCA_014898725.1 Jacaranda copaia | reverse complement strand
GGTTACCCTAAACTTCTCTATCCTCAAACAACTTCTTACTCATTGAAATAATCAGTGTTATCACACAAAAAATGTTATCTCACCTTGTAAGTTGTTCTGATACAATTTCATCCATTAGCAAGTCAGGACCAACCATGCCATGATTCACATCCTCCAAGAACTTCTGGTCTGTATCAAGAACAAATGCTTCTTTGTTAACAATTCATTAAAAGATGAAGTATATAGTTCATGAAACAAGTGTTCCTATAGTGAGTTCGGTGACTATAAATGCATAGAACATCTTCCATGAGATAACTCAATGTTTCAGCTGCCTAGGTAGACAAATATGTGGGCAAGACAAGCAAACTCCCCAACCGCACTTCTACGTTGGGGAAAGAGCATATTTCCTTATTAATGGGGAAAAAAAACAAATATTTTAAGGCAAATCAGCTATTATATTAACAAACTTGAAGGTGTTACTAAGGTTCCAAACCGAAAAACTATGCTGCTATAGATATTGGTCTTCGGGATAAATCTTAGATTTTGATTGGTTAGTGAGTCGTATGTCATAAGTTTGAATATCTACTGGAATCTGAGTTATACAATGCTCTTGGCGTTCCAATTTGAACACAATCCATACAGTTCACATAATTGCATATCAAAATCGAAAAGCTTGAGACAATGAATCTCAGTCCACTAGAAAAGTTTTACACAAATTCAACCAAAACTGCACCCAAAAAAATAGAAAAAAATCCCAAACCAAATCATATGCCACACTACATATTGGAAAAAGGGAAAAGAAAAAAGAAAAGAAAAAGAAAAGAAAAAGAATATGTACTTAAACAAGGCACTGCAAGTAAATCAATATACCTTTCAATTCATTTGCCTTTACACTAGTATAGAGCCTTCCAACTCGTCTGAGAAAATGATTAAGAAAACCCAAAAAAATTATCAACCTTAAGTCTCAACTTGCAAATCACAACAGCGTAAACCCTTTTTTTAACACAAACTAATGTCCATATAGAACCCATTGAAAATGGGGGGAAGAAAGGAAAGAAAGATATCGGTACGTGACTGTTTACTATGTACCTGGGTAGAAGTTTGAAGAAAGCAATGGTCGCCGCAGAACCCAGTAGAGCTCCAGCTCCGAGCAACACCAAATATTTGCCTCTCTCTCCCATCTCAGTGTGTGAATTTTGTGTGTGTTTTCCTGTGCGAGAAATTGGAGCAGCGATGCTCAAGCCTCAGGGTTTCAAGTTGAAAAATATGGAACTGAAATTGATTCAAGGGACTCAACTGAGGTTTGAAATAACCTCAACATAAATCAAAATAATTGCTATAAGGTCCATTGTGTTATGCACTGTAATAATATTTTAATTGACGCACCTATCTTTTTTTTCTTTTCTTAGCAATTTTTGCAGTATGTGTACTTAAAATTTTATAATAAATACATAAAATATTTTATTTTTTTTCTAGAATATTATAATTTTTTTAATAATTTTACTATAATTATTTAAAGTTTGAGATAAACAAAAAAATGACATCAAAATAAAATACTTGAAGAAAAAAAATATGGGAAAGAAAAAATTTTGAAGTTATATCATCATTATCTTTGAAGATGGGAGCAAAAGGTATTTAAAATAAGGAAAGAAATAAACGCTAAAATGCTAATTGATCCCTGCGTTATGCCAGAGAAATACAAGTGCAATTCTATTTTCAATCGTTGAAGTTTCCCATTAATGCTGCATTTTGCATTTCATGCAACCTCTCTGTCTGAGTGTCATGTTTGAATTAGTAGCAAAGATAGTAAAGGAAATTCAGTTTTACTAAGGGCAAGAGAGTGATCAACACATCAGCTGAGCGTGTAACAGATGGCAGACACCAGGCGCTTGAAGATGGAAGGAGTACTATTAGCAGAGAATTTGGTAGATTTTTGCGTGGATTTGCTTTAGATTTCTGTTTTGCTTTTTCACTTTTCTTCTTGATTGTAATAGGAAGTTTTGAAGTTTTTTCCTCCTGTTCCTTAATTTCAGCATTTATTTTCTTCAATCTTAGTGTTTTGCAATCATATCTCCGCTCTTCGATTTCGGAGTGCCTTCAGTTTTTCTTGGGCCATAACACTGAGAATTCGAGAACTATACTTGTGAACCAATGCCTCAACAATCTTTCTTCAATTTTCCCTCCAATTGTTTTCATCGGCCATAACACTGGAGCTTAGGGCTTCTAGATTTGCTGTTGATGCTAAAGATACTAAAGTTAGATGCAAGGAATCTAGCCATGAAGATTCATCAAGTGATGATGAAGACAATGAGAGTTTCAAAGTTGATTGGAGAGCAAAGCATCTTTGAACACTTCTTTGTATTTGCAGGTGATTCTCTCTCTCTCTCTCTCTCTCTCTCTCTCTCTCTCTCTCTCTCTCTCCATATATATATATATATATTTGTGTGTGCACATTTGCATGTCAAACAACTAGTCTATCTCTTGCTTGATGTGCCCCATGCCTGTTTTGAGTTACATGTCAATTCACTTTTATAGACATTTTGATCTGTCAATGTTGGCTTGTTGTCTCCAAAGAGATAGCCTTTGCTAGTGAATTGTTTCCTCGATTAAGTTTGTTTTGATGGTTGGCACAGATTGAAAGCTTTTGGCGAAGCACTCTTTTTTGATGAAATTTGAAGTGTAGTTGCCCTCTGACCAAGTAAAATATGCTTAACAAGCTCTAAATTTGCTAATGATCAAGCTCTTAGTGCTCTACCTTAGTGCCTTTATAGAACATGTTCTTTTCAATATTGTATTTGAGAGTGTGTTCAAAATGAAAATGTGTTTGAATCTCTTATTCAAAATAACTGATGTGATTATTTATGGAGAAACATATTTGGATGAATTAATTTTGAATAAATATCTTTCTCTAGAATGTCTTTTAGCATCAGTTTTTTAGGATTAATGGTGTAAATCATACATTTAATATTATATTCTATTATTATACTATTATATTAAGATAATAATGTAAAGATATAAGATCAACAAGCCCGAGGCACAATCTGACTACAATTAATCATCAAAGAGTTTATGTTAAAATATTAATTGAAAGACATAAAAAATTAATTTGGTTATACAAAAAATATATTTAAATTGACATAATACATATATATACATATGATAGAAGAGTTTGGAAAAGTGAAAATGTATATGACGGATGAATCTGATATGTTATGGAAGGTTTTGATCAATATCCACACTTAAAGCCAAATAGAACACCAAATGCAGTCCCACCAGACGTTCAATTGTCACTATTCTCATTTTTTAAGCAAGAAGTTTATGTTATGAGTTATTAATTTCTTGATAAAGTTGGATTAAACATTAGCAATTTGTTTAGCGAGTGAGAGTGATGGTCTTAAACAGAAACAGGTAATGGTTTGTGCCTCCACAGATTCCCATTACAGCAAAGGTTCATAACACACAAAAGTCTCTTATTTGCTTATCAGTTCCACTACATTTTTTTAATTAGCATTTATCTATGTATTTCATCATATCATTAATCCTTCTGGTTTATCTATTTCAAATGTAGTGCATAATTGCATATATTACAACTTAGGGGAGCAACTTTTTTAAGTTGGACCTAAATTTCAATCTTTTGATTAATGATTTTTGCCATGTATTCTACACACCATATATAATTAAAAGGGTTTTGAACTTTAATATTTGTCCAAGTTTCATCAAAATATATTAATTAGACCATTTAACAGACCTCGTTGGTTGAGAGAAAAAGAGAGAGAGAAGGGGGGGAAGCTTCAAAAATTTAAATGCATGCACTATTTACAAAAAAGAAAAAAAAAGGAAAAAAAAAAAAGAATAGCATTTGCATGAAGCTAAAAACACAGCCTTGTCAACATGTCTTTTTTTTTCCTTTTCCACTTATTTCATAAATATTTATAAATTATATACTATAAATTATTTTTACTAATTATTTTACCAAACATTTCCATTCAAATTCTTTTACTATTACTTCTCTAATCAATTTTCAAATATTTCCCACATTACCAGTAGCCATTTTTCTTATAGTTTCTACCATTAATTAGTTTTAAAAAGCAAAAGCATAGGTAAACAAGTGCTTAAGATCACTACCCTTATATCATACAATAATTGGGTCATAATAAGAGGGGACATTCATGAACCAATCACCAATTCAAATGCTTTCATTTGATCTCTTCAGTTAACTAATATGAATCATCATTTTCATCAGAAACTATATATCATTGGTTTAGCATTATCTCATTTGATTCTAAAGAAATGGGCTTCTAGGGGATTTGATGTAATTAGCACATTGGTTTTGCGTTATTGGGTGAAGTGGGCTTAAACATATCAACAGTTCACTAGTCAATGAGATTAAGGGTTTTAAACAATAACAGTTAGTGGTTTGTACCTTCGTGCATAGATTTCCAATACATGTCAATATGTGGCTAACAACTTCCCATATTTTCCTTTGCTTCAATTGCTTTTCTCTATTTTATATATAATTTCATCAATTTAATTTGGACTTTCTGTTTTGTAACCTTAATTTTGAATTATCTTGTACTATGATGAAGGAAAATCACTACCCAAAAAAAAAAAAAATTATTTGTGTAACACAAAATCGGTCACAAGTCCACAAAAAATACAGTCAGTAACACTGTCAGCGACCAACTTTGTGTCTGCTACGTGAAGTCACAGAAAACCTCATCACAAATTGAAATTTGAGACTGCATGACCAATAAGTCACAAATCAATGACCGTTGGATGACCAACGCCAGCAGTCACTAAAAGTTGGCCATGTGACCAACTACCCAATTTGTGCCAGAATTGTGACATAAGCTGCGGTCATTAAAGTGAGACCACCGTCTGCAGTCACAAAATTTCAGCGATTGCGCTCACTAATCGGTCACAGATTTGAATTTTCAAAAATAATGTCTCCGATTAGTGACCGCTAATCAATCATCAATTGGTCACTAATTTATTAAAATATTTTTTGGTTTCTATTGTTAAAACTAATATATTTGTCTAAACTATTTTTTGTTCTCATTAATAACAATCTAAAACTATATCATTTAAAATACAATTCATATTCCAAATAACACAAAATATAACCCAAATTCAATAATATTGTATCCAAATTCATAAACAAAACAAATATTTTAAAATGTAAACAAGTTCATGAAATCAAAGCATATCAAGTTAATTTAAAAAAAAAATTATTTGTCTTTCCCACCATCACTCCTTTCACTGTGAAAGGAAAAAGCACCTCATTCCTCTTTTATCCTAAACTAGAGCCTTTAACTTTTTCAAGTTTTGAGTTATTCAACAATCTTTTTGATTCAATAGTGCATGATAGCAGAGAATCACAAGTGTAGGATAATAGATGCTCATTCAAAAACACCAAGATAAAATAATTTCAAGAAATTCACTTGGAAAGCAAAATAAAAGATGGATGTTCTACTACCTGAGATTCTTCCGTTTGCCACCGAAAACCTTTTGTCTCTTCCCTATTGGACCACACCTCAAGTGGCAAAAGTTTCAAAGGAACAACGCCTTCAGTACCGTGTTCAGTGAACTACAAAAAAATTAAACATTAACAATGGACATGATCTAATTTAGGCCAAAAACAATAATTATTACAAGATAAAGTTGAATATATACGTGAATTGTGTGTGTAAGGAAGCTTAGAATTGATAGACTTGGGCGGCGTATAACTGAAGAAACAATTGTGGGAGAGACTTCAACCATCGTTTCCTAGCACAAAAAGAATTTAGTAGGGGCCTTAAGAATATTAAAGCATTGAGATATTTTAATTCACTTAATTGAACCAACACAATATCTGATTTTAAGTAATATGAGGAAGCTGATTAAGTGTAAAGGTTATAATAAGGACTCCTAGTTTAACGATGATAAGTCCTAGGTTAGATAGAAAATCCAGTTGAAGATTAAAGGCCAAGATAGGGTATGAAACCAAGATAGGCCTTGTCACTGCTACCTTACAAGGTGTCAACTGCCAAGTGTCAAAGGATTGGGATGCAACTAATCCATTTTTGTTGCATTGATAGTTATCTGAGTAAAAGTGTTGGTTGATCCCAATTCACATAGGGAAATAGACAACTATTCATGTTTCTAGTTAGTTAAGATAAGGCATTAGTTTGATCATTTTAGCTTTAATAATTTTGTTTCAGAAAATGAGGAGAATCCTATGTGATTCCTTGCTTTCCATCATTAATTTATTGAGGAAGTGGCAAGTGGCAGCAAGACCTGCAGCCGGCTGACTAAGGGCTTAACTTAGTTTCTTATCATCAAATGATTATTGTTCTTGTTTCCTTTCTTTGTTATAATAATTAAGGGCCCCAAATAAAACCAGACCTATGATACATATCATCAATCATGTTAAAAACAATGCACACATATTTACCCACATTCACTAATCATATATATACATACATATATATGTGTTGTCATTAACTCTGTTTTCTTTGATTCAGAACATACATATTCTCCTCATTATATTTATAGCCAATCACATTTTCCCATCTTAGGCTTCAAATATCACTAACCTTCCCCTTACTGTTCTTCTTCTTGCACTACTCTTTTTTAAGAAAATGAAAAGTTTCTTGAAACCCATTTTGACCAATGAACATTTGCTGCACAACTACCAGACTCACCTTACTGTACTTCTGAATATCCACAGTGAAGAAATATTAAAATTTGAAAATATTTCAAATACCTGAGATTCTTCCGCTTCCTGCACAGAACCTTTTCTCTTCCTTCTTGGCACGATTTAGCTTGACACTTGAACCACCCCTCATGTTGCAAAAGTTATAAAGAAACGCTTCAATACCATTTTCGTGAATTGCAAAGAAAATTATTAACCAAATTTCATCTCTGTACAGCTTGAGGTACTCATATCTTAGCCGTAACAAGACATAACCTAGAAAATCCCCCCAAATTTTGCCGCACTGCAAGAAAAAAATTATTTTTGTCGATGAAGTGTGTACCTCTAAAAGCCGTCCTGATGACAGGTAGAACCGAAGCTTTGCTGGAACTTTCTCGGTGCTGAGATTTGGGAATTAGGGCTTTCAGATTGAAAAGTGGGCTTAGATTTTTCTTTGCGTAGACATCTTGGCAAGGGTTTCAAAAGGGGCGTTGAATAATTTGGGAACTAGGGCTTCCAAATTTTAATTGCTTAGGGGGTGTTTTGGTTTTATTTCCAAACCCCATTTTCATCAATTTTACTATTCCGAAAAATGAAATAATCACTTTTTAAAATTTTTTATCTAATATAATTTTTATTTTTATTTTTAAAATATATTTTTCAATAATATATATCTTTTCTCAATAACTTATATATCTTTATTCTTTAATCTATTATTTCTATTTTTATCTACCTATAACCTATTAAAACCAATATAATCATAATATTTTCAATATAATTATTACATTTTTAAATATTTCATTCAAAATATATTTTTATTTTTATATCATATCACATAATTAATTTTCATCATTTTAAAAATAATGAAAATAAAAATAAAACCAAACAGCCCCTAAAGGTGTTTACTTATCAAATATAAATAAAACGAATAGGATAATTGCAAAGTTGTTTTATGGTCTAACAATGGGTAGTAAAAAAAGAGTTTTAACAAATGCAATTGTTTCAATTCCCGTTTGTTACAATAAGTTTCAAATTTTATTTAATGGATAACCATTGGAGAATTGTTTCTCATCTTAAATTTAATTGATTGGATTTGCACCAATATATTTTTTTTTAATGAGATGGATTTGCACCAATGTGTGTTTAGTGATTCGGGCAATATTTTCAAAATCAGATCAGACAATGAACCGGTAATATTACTAGTTACTAGTTCAACTGGTTCACCAGTGATCAAACCGATATGACGTCATAATGACGCAATAATTATATTTAATTTTATAAATATATATAATATTTTAATATTACTAAAAAATAAAACTTTCAATTGATATAGAAAGAATATTATTTGAAAAAAAATTTAACTTACTTATTTTGAAGTACATTTTTAAGAAAATAATTAATGTTTAAAAATTAGTCAACTATAAATAAATAAAAAATAATATTTCACATTAATTTAAATAATCATTCATTTCATACTTCAATTCAAATAAAAATAAATTCTTCTATACTAAATATTTGATATAATTTCAAAGATATTAAACAAAATAAAATAAAAAATTAAATATAAATATTCGTATATAACTACCACTTCATTAAATTTCAAAAAAATAAATTTATGTTTCAAAAAATTACATGTCCAAAATTTTTAATCATCATCTTCAACATAATTTTCTCTTTTCTTTTTTTAAAAAAATTAAAAATTAAAAAAAAAAGGAAAAAAGAAAAAAAACTGAATCGGTTGAACCGGTCCATTTTTTACCGATTTTCAACTAGTTTTGACCATTCCCGATTTTTATGGCTCAACTGGACCGGATTGGCCTCCAGTCATCGGTCGAACCGGTCGAGTGGATTCGAGTAAAGAAATAGAGTTGCTTTTCATCTTAAATTTGGTTGATTGGATTTGCACCAATGTGTGTTTAGTGATTCGGGGTAAAGAAATAGAGTTGCTTTTCATCTTAAATTTGGTTGATTGGATTTGCACCAATGTATGTTTAGTGACTTGGGGGTAAAGAAATAGAGTAATTTAGTGATCAATTTTATAATCTAGGAAAAGTTGTTACTAATTTGATGACTAAATTTAATAACCGAATAGCGACTATGAAGTGGGCAATCACAAAACTAGTTAGTAATTTGTTTCCAAATTTATTTTGAGTTTTACATAAAATCAATCAAAACGTGATCATAAATCGATCACTAATCAGTGACCGAATGGCGTGATGGCACGAACAGACTCTACATTGCAGCATAACAATCATATGTCCGTGATGGCATTTCGGGTTTCACCAACCTTCGATCCCCCAACATCCATCTCGAGTCTTTCTCATGATTTATTACTCATGTCAACCTAGTAACTTACTAGCATAAGTATCAAAACACCATACAGTACTAGAGTACTCACCTACTCCAAAATGCCTACAATCATTGGAGGCTCACATCTATCATGTTGAGCGTGTTTCCTTAACGATCCCCGATTAGCCAGCCTGCACGTTCTCAATCTTAGGTCCTTTATGTGCATCTCTTGATGGCAAGGAACAATCTCGCACCATCACAGCACTGAGGGATGCTCGCGCGCCCACAACTCAATCCTCGTGCTTGTCACTCGTTCGGAGTGCTTAGGTTGTGCCATAGTGCCATTCATTTGTGCCTCGCTCAAGTAAAGCCACATGAAAGTCTAAGGCTTATGTGATGTGCCATTATCTTATATAAGTCCCATATTGAGCGTTGGATTTGGTTTCCCACTCGCTAGCATCATACTTTACTTGTCCACAATGCGGCATCACCCCACGACCGCATGGACCCTCGCAACAAATTAGAACCCATAGTATATGCTTTGCAAGTTAGTTCACGAGACGTTTGGGTGTTCATCTTGATCACTCAATCGGCCTAGAGGCATTGCCTCATAATCTTCGTAGGGCACTAGCATTTTCGCCTTGCAACCTCTTAGCACCCTCTTGGACCTCACGTGAGCCCTCTTGGCCCCATGCCGTCCATTCGGTTTCCAACCTATTTGGGGACTCTAAACCCTCCTATGAGATATTTAGAGCCGGCCCTTAAAGGTTCCCCATCGCCTTCAAACCCCCTTTCTTACCATTAGTAAGAATTTGTTCCATTTGCCTATTATAAGGAATTCAAACAGCTGCTTCAAATACAGTATTAGGAAGTACCGCTTGCAGAACCTCAATATCCATGGGCCTATTAGTTAAATAGCAATTGGCACATATAATACACCTAGTCGCTTCTTGTGGATTTTCACAACCTTGCTACGCAAAAATGGGATATGCACTTGAAATGAATGTCCAAGTTATGATATATATCATGAGTGATACAGAAATAAATCGAGTAATTTTTTCCTTTATCCAAGAAAAAGTATTTCTAGTTTGTATGGTATTGATTCGAAAATTCCGACAATAAATTAGGTAAGTCGCTAGTATAGTTCCCTATCCACAATTTTGCTATTTACTGAGTTGCCCACATGGTGCCAAGACAGCACTGGGAGGACTGGTCAGTGCCTACTATGGCGTACCCACCATCCCAACAGCCCTTCATACACTGCTGTCTCCCTTATAATAAGCTTTAAAAGGATTTCTATTATGTTGACAGTAGACATTGAAATGCCGAACATGTATACATCCAAACTACCTGTTGCTTGAATTGTTTGATAGCTCTCGGCTTCTACATTAACTCTACCAAGTTCCTGCTCCGTCCAATTCTCCACGGAACAGTAATTGCCCTTGTAATAAGCTGGAATCACAACAGTGCCATTGCACTACCGCATTCTAAAGATCTTCAATGTTTCCTATCCAAACGAAACTGTCTACTGGTGAAACTTGGTGGGAATGTTGCCAACACCTCAAGGAATATTTTTCAGAAACAGTTTCACAAAACTCCTTTTCCAAGCCACTCTGCTCAATGCATCTTTGAGCTACCCATGTGCAGGAAACCGCTCCCCGGTCAACTTAATGTTTAGTGTCCAAACGGACACGAAATGACTTCAAACTTGGTGGGAAGCATCTGCATACCTTAAAGAGTATGCCATAATAACAGTTTTGCAATCCACACCTTGTAAGAGTCTTTGCTCATGAACCATTTCAACTTACCATGTGAGCCAACAACGCCTTGTTGCTCTTGACGCCTTCTCAAGTCACGATCACCATTCTACTCTGATGAGCAACCTGTGACGTGCGGTAACTATTGGGTGGTTACAAAGCATTATTTTCTAGTAGCGAACCTTGTGCAGTTACAGAAGCAAAAATTGTTCAACATTAAATATGGGATATTAAGGAAGAAAAAGGGTCAACGCTTATTTCTTGGTTATCCTCAAATTAGTCAAGAATGAATAAATAACATTGATAGGAAAGCCTAGAAAAAAAAATGATAGGAAGAAAATTTATTGAAGTCTTGGTATATATGCATAAATTATATGAAATTCATGGGCTAGGGTAGCCATTAGCTTTGTGTTATATGTGGTTAGAGTTGTTCAAAGTTGTGCGAATTTAATTTATTAGTAATTATTAACTCAACTTTCCAGCTTGAGAATAATTGAGATGATATTGCATGTTCCATATTCTTAGAATGAGTAATAAGTCTCACTTCTTTTTATGAGGGCACATACAAAAATTCCAATATTAGAACTATAACTAAGAGGTGGTGAAATTACTCTATTATTACCTATCAAAAAAGAAATTATTATTATTATTATTATTATTATTATTATTATTATTATTATTATTATTAACGCACACACACATACACACTAGGGTCATTAGGATTTGAATTTCAAATCTCTCTCTCTCTCTCTCTCTCTCTCTCTCACACACACACACACACACACACACACACAATTTTATACACACACATTCATCTAGAATTCATTACAGTTCAAATTTCAAACCTTACATGTATAAGTAAAAGCTATGTAATCAACATGTTATTTCTAAAATTGGAAACTTTTCGAATATTTTGGCAAAAAAGTCAATGCATGTTGCATACGCAAGCAAAAGTGCCACACTAAAATATCCAAATCAAAATTAAATAGTCGACTAAATATTAAAAGCATTTTTTCGAGAAAAAAAGTTAATTACTACTCTAAAAAGTGATAAAATCACGTGTGAATACATATAATCACATTGTGTTATGACTGTCAAACAATTTCCAAATTATAATTGGCAAGATGGAGGGTTTTAAGTAGTTTTTTCCTATACAAGTAAAGTTTATATTTTTGCCTATATTAACTTGTAATTTTAGCTATGCAAATTAGGAATTAGCGGCAATTTAGTCGAGCAAATTAGGAGGCGGCCTTTTTTGGTTTACATATGCACATTATTTGCTAAGTTTCTCCATAAAATTGAAAAATTCTACAAATTGATAGAATCATTTACTCTGTACACGGCAAGTCGCGGACTAAATTTGCTACAAAGCTACCTAAAATACACGTAATCCAGACTATTGGTGTCAACTTTAGTTTTAAGATTGGATGCAATAAGTTATCCATGATTGTAACCGAAATGTATTTGTCAACGAACTCTTAATTAGAGGTGTAAACGGATATTAAATAGATTGGATACTCTATTTTCATATTCGTATTCGTTTAACTTTTCGAATATTCAGATACGAATACGAATTTGGTGGATATTAAAAAATGATATCCGAATTCGTATTTGTCGGATATTGATCGAATTCGGATATATCCGTATTCAATTATAATTATTTAAATTTATTTATATTTTATTAAATTTATTCATATTTGAATTATTTTTTTATATCTATATTCGATAATAATTATTTAAATATCTTTTTACATATCTCTAAATACGTAAATCTATAAATTTATAACAAAATATATTTTAATTAATAGAAGAAGCTATATAATTTCATTAAAAAGAAAGCAATCAAACAAATAGTGTAATTTCTAATTAATAATTAACTTTATAATTAATTATTAGTACTTATTCATAATAATAATGGCATTTAAGTATATTAATTATAAAATCAACCAACAATAATTGCGTTGATTAACTTTATTCTTCTTTTTTTTTTTCTCTATATTATAATAATTTTTTAAATTTATTCTTTTTCCTTCCCAATTCTTCAATTATAATATATATACATATATAAATTATGAAATTTTTATTAAAAAATATAAAAATATATTATTTAATAAATATGCATTCGAATCGAATATTAAACGAATCGGATATGCATTTACCATATCTATATCCATTTATAATCGAATATCTATTAATCAGATACAAATAATATCCATTTTAAATGAATGCGGATAAATTTTATATAAATAAATACGAATGCGAACAGTAAACAAATTTTTGAATATCCATTTGTAGCCCTATTCTTAATAAATCAGTTGTAACGTACACTAACTGGTTCTCCTCTCACATACATAAAATCTACAATTTAACTTAATGTATGATGAATTAAAAAGTAACTCTTTAGCAGTGTGTAATCAATTCAAACTATTATAATATTGAATTCAAGTTGATCCAAATATTTATTCCACCCAATGACGCATCCCCCTGGGGGTATTATTAATTATTTATCTATTTTAATTTGTAAAGTTTCAAATAAAATTTTATGCCTATATTTACAATCAAATAATTTACAATTAGGTTAGGTTTAAGGCCATTGAAGCACTTCTATTTTATTTGTTTGAGAACATATTTGTCAAAATAAATTTAGAAATTAGATGATAGATGATTTTTTAACTAATTGTTTAGTTACTTATATTGAGAAATATATTGTCAAAAATTTTGACATTGATTTGATTATTGATGAATATTATAATATGAAATGAATATTATGATATGAAATAGCGTCGTGCTCAATTTCGATGATAACATGTATTTTGAGTTCATAAATTATAAAACTTGAAATAGGAAACTTTTATGTTACATAATTTTTGCCCATTTATAGTTTTAGTTCTGGATTCATCCCTGATTCCATCTTTTTCAATATTGAGCTCAAGTATATTTAAAAATTTATTTTTACTCAGTCAACATAAGGAACGATTAGATGCCGTAAATGTGTTTTTTTTTTTTTTGGGTCTTTTTTCTCTATTTTAGCATGAAAAAAATATTATCAAGACTTTATAAGTGAGGTGAAGTTGGCTTATTATAATTTCTAGATAATTCGAGCATTATAGTCCTAAGAGGGGTCGTTTACAGATTTATTAATATTTTAAATATGGCTACTATATATGAGCTCTTAATGGCTCAATTTAGAGGATGTTTAGGTGAGCTTATAAGTTTCTTAAAATATTTTATAAGATATTTAAGAGTTTATAAGATTTTAAAAAATATTTGGTAATTTTTTTTTAAAAAAAAGAGCTTAAAAGCTTTTAAAATAAAATGTTAAAAGCTTATAAGTTTTATTTAAAAAAGTTATGAATTTATAATTTATTTTTAGGATCTTAACAAACTCTCTTAATTTTAAGCATATTAATTACAAAATTATCATTACAAACATCTTATAAGCTTCCAAATTTTATTTTATTCAAACACTTTAAGAATTTATTTTTAAAAAAAGATCTCACATCTTAAAGCTTAAAAAACGTCTTAAAAGATATAGGAGTTTACAAAACCTTTTGAATAAACTTAGAGGGTGTTTGGCTAATTCTTGTTTAAAAGGTTTTATAAACTCATACATCTTATAAGATATTTTTGGAGCTTATAAGATGTTAGATCTTTTTAAAAAAATAAGTTCATAAAGTGTTTGGATAAAATAATATTTTGGAGCTTATAAAATATTAGTAATATCATTTTTGTAATTAGCATAATTGAAATTGAGCTAGCATGTCAAGATTTTCAAAATAAATTATGTACTCCTTACTTTTTTTAAAAGAGTTTATAAGTTCCTAATGTCTTATTTTAGAAGCTTATGAGCTCTTTTTTAAAAAAAATTACCGAATACTTTTTCACATCTTATAAGTTCTCAAATATCTTATAAGATATTTTAAAAAGATTATAAGCTCATCCAAACACCCTCTCAGCAAAACACCCTCTTAATTTTTGAGTGGGTAGGGCTCAATCAATATGAGTTGACCAACCCCCCAAAAGTGACGTGTCCTTGCTTGGTATTGCTTTTCTTTTTATTCTTGCTAACATAAGCACCCGAATAACTATGATATATTCTTTCGTAGCTTTAAGGGACGTTTGATAAGAAACAATAGCTACATTTACTGGAAATAATGGTGGCTAGTAACTTGTTTGATATCATCCACAACAACCCCCAGCACTATGAATTCTATTAGCAGCTACTGAAATTAGGCCTCAGAGGGTGCGATTAATGAATCTCACCCTCTCATTTCTTCACTATTGTAAATTATTAGGCACCAATGTCCCTCAATCCATTGGCCCACATTCCCTTATTGCACTTCCATTATACAAAATAGGATGCCTACATTGTGCATCAAATTCAAACTCCACACTTGAAGTCAAATCTCTCTACATTTCACTACATACTACGACTAAACCTTAAATACGCTAGAGAAGTGCATAACTCCAGCGAACTCATCAATTAACCATACATTGTTGGTGTCCATCTATCCAGAAGGGATTTCATTTTGGCATGATAAGCTTTCGTTTCCATACAATACACCTATTTGTTGAATTATAATGTTTTTTATATTTTTTCCCCATTGATTTAAAAGTTCGTTGCTTGTGCTTACTTGTTTTTCTCATGAGCATACCCTTTTTCTCAAGTGCAGGAATAAGTGCTCAAGATACCCATTCCATTTGGAAAATACATCGGCCAAGAAGTTTGCTGTAGTGACCTTTTTGGGTAAGTTATTAAGCACAAATAAAACTCAAACCTTTGGGCAGTCTTGGCTTAAATTTCAAATATTGTTTCTTATAATGCATTCCGCTTAAATGCTTGGTTGTCTTACTACTTTAGAGAAATTGCTATAATTGCCCAATTACGTGTATGGATGGATGTGAATAAATGGTAGATGCTTTGGCATGTAATTGGTTGATTTATAGTAACAATTGTTCATCTAGGTGTACCTTACAATTTTGCGCCTTTCTCCATCCAATTTTCTAAATGGTAGAGTTCTGTAGTTAGCATAAAGCTTAAGATTCTATGAGCCATGTTTGCCTGTTTGTTTGTTGTACCTTTCTTGCTATTTATTGACCAAAAGAATGCTTTCCTTTTTACCTATTATTTGAGCATAGTGGCAACCTTTGACTTTATTGGTTTATATCACAGTTCAAATCCATGGATTTTTCCTTATATAAATGGAATATTTTATTAACTGATGGGCATCTCTTGTTTTTAACCTTTAAAGGCATATGGGAATGATCACTTTATCACCCATTGAAAGGTAGAAATAATTTCAGACTTTTGCCACTTGATTTGATCAAATACCCACACTTGCGATTTATGTGTTCAATCATAGGGAAGACACTTGACTATATCCTGTACTGAGTTGTTGCTTATAGAGCTTTCAGATGAAATTGCCCATGCTGTACTGTCTCTGGCTATGTTTAAAAGGTTTTGAAAAGTAATCTACTTTGAGTGACTCAGAACCTGGGACTTCTTTTGTAAGACCACTTCCAAGATGCAAAGTTATTTTCCTCAAACAAAGGCAAAGGCTCTGAGCTTTCTATTATGTTCATATGGCTTATCGTGTTGATTGCTTTAGCCTAACGTTACAAATTTATGCCCCTTTAGGTTTCTGGTTCAAATTATCACATGGATGTGAATAAAAAAATTTGACTTTTCAATTAGATTCATGTATTTTTGGTTTAATGAGTTATTTGCATATGCTTGCTTTATTATGCTTACTGTATGCACTATGGGCAACAAAAAGGTAGATGAAATCGGCTACATAAGAGGTGGAGTGTAATTTCTAAGGTACCTGATCAAATAAAACACTTGAGGGATATTATGGAGGTTGACGATGAAGCATGTTTAAATAATTTGTGTATGGATAGAAGTGCATTTGGAAGGCTGTGATATTTGATGAAACACGTAGGAAGGTTGCATGAAGAAAGATTTGTAAGTATTGCCGAGAAAGTGGCATGTTTTTTGTCGATTCTAGCACATTACAAGAAGAATAGGATTGTCAAACATAATTTCAAATGTTTAGGCCATACGATTAGCAAATATTTCAAGAAATGTCAGAAAGCAATAATAAGGATTAGTCCACTTCTCCTTATCGAACCTTATCCCATCGACAATGATTGTACTAGTGAATCATGGAGATGCTTCAAGGTATTTTCTTGAGAACCTATATTTGTAAAGTTATTTGTATTCATTTAATGCAACCTATATGTATGTGAAATAAAACACTCATTTTACTGCTATAGAGTTATCTTAGGGTTATTGATGGTACATACATATTAGTTCATGTTCCTGCAAACAAGCAAACACGGAACAGGTTGAGGAAATGGGAGATTTCAGTGAACGTTCTTGGTATGTGCAATCAAGAGATAAATTTTATTAACCTTCTTGTGGGGTAGGAGGGTTCTGCTGTGAATAGTAGGATACTATGTGTAGCAGTTAACAAACCAAATAGCCTCAAAGTTCATGTTGATATGTATTATATATAGTTAACTTATTATAAAATTTAACTTTATTTTAGCTCAAGTAATGACATTATTTGCGTTGTTCAATATGTTGGTGAAAACGGCCAGGAAACTACTATTTATGTGATGCTGGCTACACTAATTATGAAGGGTTTTTGACCCCTTATTGGGGCACTAGATATCACTTTAATGATTCGATTGATAGGGCATTGGCACCATAGAACCCTCATGAATATTTTAACATAAAGTATACCAGGGCGTGCAACGTTATTGAATACGCTTTTGAGTTGTTAAAAGAGCAATGGTCTGTCCTATGAAGCACCACATACTATCCAATTAAGATACAAAACATGATCATCCTAGCTTGTGCATTTTTACACAATTATATTCACTCATAGATACTAATTGACCCATTTAATGATCTTGTGATGGATGGCCATAACATCGGTATGGATATGGATGTTGACCATATTGACATGATAGAGAGCTCGTCTGAGTGGAGTAGATGGTGTGATGATTTGGCCACAAATATGTACCACTCATGGATAGGGTCTCAAACTATATCTTAGAACATAGATTCATTTTCACCATGTTATTTTGTTATATCATACATTTGTATACATTAAAGTAGATGTTTCTTGTGTGCCATATATGAGTTATGTTGTGTTTCTCATGGCTAGAATGAAGTTTTGATTTGACACCATTGTGTGCTTATTATAGTATATCGATTAATGCATTCAAATGAATTGGCAACCATAGCTCTTTCATTATGAAATTGTAATGCATTTGTTTTCCTTTTATAGTTTATGTTGCTTAACATTCATCTAACTTCAGGTAATCATACAATCCAGCTGCTCTTCTCATAGCACAAATAGGTCAAGCAAACCAGCAGTTGCCCCACGTCATTTTTGGACCCATAAAGAGGAGGATGCACTAATAACTGCTTTAAAGACTCTGAATACAGTTGGTTGGCATTGCGATGGATCTTTTAAAGGTAGTTATATGGTTAGGCTTGAGATAATGATGCAAGAGAAATTTCTAGGTAGCAGTATTATGGTTAAACACATAAAATCAAAGTTACAAGTGTGGAAGAAGACCTACTTTATCCTAAAAGGCATTTTGAGTAGTAGTAAATGTGGTGGAGTGACGATTGATCTAAGTACGTATATGATTATCATGGAATCAGAATCTGTTTGGGTAGAATATGTGAAGGTTCACACTACATTTATAGATTTCTTCACATGCATAATCAAATTATGAGTGTCATTTCACTTTCATTACTTATGTCATCTTATGTGGTCATTAGTGCAGCTTAAAGCGGCCAAGCTATGAGGTAAACTCCACCTATGGTATAGTTTTTGGGTGGAGATTTTTGGAAATGATAGGGCCACTAGGGAGTAATCATTTGACATGGCAGATATTGTTTAAGAATTGTTACATAGTTCTGAAGCACCCTTAGGAGAGAAAAACCTAGAGATAGATGTAGATTTAGTGTTTGGTGGCTTCACGGATACAAATATAGCTGAAAATAATGCATTTTTGGCCCCCCGACCATCCATTTCAACCTCCAAGAAAACTTCAAGCTCAAGTGGCAAGAGAAAGAGAGTCAAACCATGCACAATTAACTTTGATAAGGTGGTGGAGACCTTGATTGAAAACATAAAAACTACTATTGGACAGCTGGCTAAGAAGTTGAATGAACCTGCTCCTTCGCCGCTTGACATGGACACATCTAGGAAGGCATTGTTGTTCGAAGCATTGGTAGAACTGCCAAAGCTGTCTATGGAGGACCAGATATAAGCTATATATATATATATCATCTAGCACATAATAAATTGGACATGGATGCATTTTGAGGGATGCCTAAAGAGGCTAGGTGTAAGTTTGTGCACTTTTTACTGTCAAGTACGATTTTATTTTTAGAATTATTTTTGGGGAATTACTCTAGTAATACGAATCTTGAAAACTCTCATAGTCTATTTGCGTGTTAGGATTTATAACTGGGTACTTGAAAAGTTGTCAGGTTTTATGATGTTTTATTATATTCAATCATTTTAGTTGTATGTGTTTGAGGAATATCCTATATGGGTAGATTTTATGTTGCTAGCTTCTACATTATGAACTGAAATGGATGATTGCATCACATTAAATCAGCTGATTCATTTATGTTTGGCATCCTATGGAATATGTATATGTTTATATATATTCAATCAATCAATAAATGTATGCTGCACCCGTGTGAGGGTGAATATTGTTTCTTATTGCTATAATATCATGGGGGTAATTATACATTCTTGGTGGCCCGTTTGTACACAACAGATTGATCGGCTGACCACTAGCTTATTCTCCTAATGGAAATGTTATGGTGGACCAGCCTAGTTCTAATAAACATGAGTTCTTACTGGATATAATTAATTCATCTAGGGCATATTGCATATGAAATCTATATTTTATTGTAGCCTTGGGCACTTTAATTGTAGTGTTTGGGCGGAACATTGTGAGGGACAAGGGATTTAGCTCTAATTCTCATACTACATGGAAATCAAGAAGCTCAAAAATTTTCTAATAAGTTTATGTCCATTGATTCCCATACTTCTATGTGGTGACCATTTCATGGATTATTACTATATTTAGACTATTTTCTTCAGTCCAATTATCACAAACTATACCTAAATAAATAGGACTCTTGGGTTTAACAACTCGAGTGGCCAAGAATTTAGGGTAACACCTCCTTGACATTCTAGGCAGAAAAATCAATCGGCAAATGTTATAGGATTACAGGTTCATAACCTCCTTAAAACATAACCAAACCGGTTCCATAAACATTAGAAAAAAGAGAATTGACAAATTCAAACATTGACCTTAGAAACAAACATATGCAATATGATTTTCAAATGTAATACACAACTCCGCCCACTGGATGCAACATGTTGGTATATGCATATGTATAATGAACACTCATTTAAAAGATGTTTGATTAAATCTATTCAAATCATCTAGTTATAGGGTCTTATGTTTCATTAAATTTTGAAATGGAAAGAAAAAAAAAATAAAAACTTCAAAAAATTTGGACATGATGTAAAATAGGGAGTCAAAGAAGACAAACCTATGCGTACTCAGGAATAACAATCCCACAAATGCCGAGCAAAGTAGGTAACTCATACTTATTCTCCTAATTGGATAGTTTGATGGCACCAAGAAATTAAAGTATGTTTTGTATAGCTATCATTATAGGTAGATGAATTATTAATCATTCCTAAATTGACTATAGTAGCTAATTACTCATGTTTTTCACTTGATGAAGTCAACCTTAGCTGACTAACTTTCGATGGAATTGGGGAAGCAACATTTTTCAATCATTTGACTTCTAATATTAATGAACACATATATGTAATTAACTATTGTAACTACATAACTTACTACAATGGTATTAAATAAAGTTAAATGACAACTTACATGTTGGCACAATCAGTACACAACAAACAGGCTACAAATTGTAACACACGATCAAACCACATCACGGCCAACACCAAGGTATAGATCATAGCGTTGCAGACACTTATTCGAATAGAATTTCAATGGAGAACACTAATTTGAAAATATTAGCATCACACATGCATACATTTTAAAATAGGGAAACATAAAGGATAAAACACCCTCAATTATTGGCATGAGCATTCTGAGTGTTAGATGTAGAAGTATGGGAGCTAGCAGGACCTGGGATTGAGGAATGGTTAAATTGTCCATACATTTCCTTATTGGCTTCTCCTGCCCAGAAGCCGTCGACTGAGTCGAGGTTTAGATTATTCCATATTGTTGGATATTAAATATGATTTGTCAACTTAACAAATTCTTCACTTGGTTTCCCTTGTCTATATATATTGTCGAGCTAATTCCAAAAGTTGGTAGACAAAGGTTGGTGCTCTACTACTCCAAATGGTTTACTTAGAACCATGTTTGGATAGTTGTTCACTGACATATTTGCTTCAGTGGACATATTTGCGTTGGTGTGACTGTCGTCGAAAATATGTACAACATTTGATTCATCAAAAAAATTGAAGGCTTTGGTGGCCTAAATATCTCACATAACTCCGTCCACTGTGCCTCTCCTTTGACTATGTATGCCTCTTAAATAGGATATTTCTACAAAAAACGGACAAAAATATTAGACCACAATGTAAGAGCACATGAAAAATAATTTGTTCATATATAAAAGCATAAAGCAAGTATTGCCATATTAATGTAGTCCCATATGTAGGAATCATCTGTCATGATATTTTACTTTGAATCATAATTAACCAGGGGCAGAGTAATTAGGAACCCAAACACGATATGTCTCTACTGCAAATTCTTGAACCGCATGTTTGCATCCTTTTAGTAAAACAAGTCTTGAACTTAAAATTCATAGTGCGAATGCATGCACGATTAGGAAAACATCAAAATGGGAGAGATTTCTCCTATCTAAACAAGCATAGTATGTGGGATGTTGGACAAACTCTTTGTCAATTTTCTCAAACTATGGTACCACAAACAAAATCTGATCTTGGCTTTGGGGATGTCTCAGAGCCATGCAGATGAACTTGGATAGATGAAGTTAAATCGTGTAAAGGGAGAAGATGCAAAGTAAATACAAATTCACTATACCAAGCACCCCCACAGTTGAGACCTAGACATTTGGCCAGAAGCCTGTAGCACTTATAATATGTAAATTAGACATGAGGCACAACCTTACATTGAATTCTCAAATCAATTACATCAATTCAGATGTTTGAACATGCTTTATGAACATGAAAAACTATTAGTGCAACTCGTCAAACAGCTATAATTTTGTCAAAGTACGCCAAAAGATAGTCATGGGTTACCAGCGGTCAAGGTTTGCATAGTATATAAATTGTCCACAAGTGGACAAACACACAAACATTTGAAAGAATGTGTACCCCACTAAATCTGCATAGATGAGTGAATTATATAGGTATACTAATTCCTTTCCAAACTATTGCATGCATGTTGGGTAAGCACTAATATTAAGGCTACCATTATTAAAGCCTTTTTTATTTGTTTATTCTATACATGCGACTCAATGTTGTGCTTTCAAGTAATTCGTTGTTAGTATTATATGTAAACTTGTGGGAATTAGTTCAATTTAGCATGTGGTAATTACTATTAATGCGCCCTAATCATCCTAATTAACATAGTTGTAATTGGGCACTAATTATTAGGGATCCATACGTATTATCTAATGAGGAACCAATAAATGAAAACAAAACTCCCATAATAATTGTTATTTATAAGATTATATAATACACATACTAATAAATAAAGCTAGCAGAGTTGATCAATTTTTCAGTTTAGAGTAAACCCAATCTTATTAGAACAATTATTTTATAGCAACATACATAACTATCACGTTTATTACATCACAACCTTGCTGATAAATAACCCCAACAATAGACCAAAAAAGACAACCACGATAACATATCCGCAGCCAAGATAACTGCCAAATAACATAGCTGATCTGAAGTATGATTTTGGATAAGCAAACAACTAAGATCATTCATCATAAGAGTTGTGCACTGAGGGGCTTGTATGCGAACTTTCACTTAGCTTGACATGATTGTGGCACCCTACTTCATGAGACCTCGATCCCTTATAACTTGAGGGAATCTGAACGTAGGAACTCGGATTGGACAGTTGTGAACAGGCTTTGTAAGAATCACTATGAATTGGAGAATAATTCAAAGAAAAGCAATGGTACACATCCCACCAAATAAAATGGCCATCATGGTTATTCCCATACAAGCATTTGTAAAACCACCGTTCAGGATTCTTGGATGTGTGCAATTAATGGAGCGCCATTTGACCACCATTGCAAGGGCAATGTGCAATTAAGCTAACTAACCTGGGGGAACATTAAGATAGTAGGAATAATTTATATTGTACAAAACCTCTTGAAGGAATTCATATCTACACCTCACTATCAGGTGGGAAATAATGAAACGTGTAAAAAATAAGTTGGTAAAATCTAAATTATCACGTCAACAAGTAATCTTACATTAATTGTATATAGTAGTTAGTAAGTAATTATATATATTTTTTTTCATAGAAACCCCTTTAGATCCTAAACAATAAATTCACCCTTTTGTTATGATCTAAGTAGAAATATTTCCCAATTTATCCTGGTAAGACTTCCAATCGTTCATCATCCTCGCTATGAGAACAAGGCAATTGTGATTAGATACGCCATCTATGAAAGTCTACTAAAAAATAGGTTGCTATGAAAATAATATATTATTAAATGACGCATACCTGAATTATATAGTTTGGATGCGACAGAAACATTATCATACTTATACTTCATCCCAAACACATCTCCCTATTGCCAATTTTATATGTGTAACATTGATAGGATGGAGTTTTGAATTGTGGAGACATAAATCAATAGAAGTTAAAGGCATTATTTACGTGGCCATATATCCTTATGTGTGTATATGTATATACTTTCACATTCTATATGTTGAACCAAGTGCATTTAATGCCTAAATATAATTGAAACCATCAGCAATTGAATAATTTCATCTAGGTCATACATGAAGCTTGCAAATTGAAAGCATCCTATTTCCACAAGCAAATAAAAGCACTACTATGCTATCTTAGATTTCAAATAATGTTTGTAGCTGCATTATCCCAGACAATAATTTTGACCCTTGAAAAACAAGTGAAGAAAAGGGGGGAAAACATGACAAGATTGCGTATGCTGTGACAGGGTTACTCGTGTGAGAGGATTCAACCAGAAAAAAAAAAAAGAAAATTTCAGTAGCTTACTGACCTTCTCTACACTTCGTAAGGAGCAACAGGTTCTGCATCAAGTGAAGTTCATACCCATTCATGGTTCAATTCTGGTCAACTATGGTAAAAAGATAAAGACTGAGAAGGGGAATGGGAAGTTTTGCCCAAGATTTGATTTTGAAGAACTTGTTCTGGAGCTGCCTTGTCTGTCTAGCTGAGTTTGGGAATGGGGCCAAATATGGGAAAGTAAGGATTGTTCATGGTACCAAACACACTTACATCTGCTATTGGAGATTGGTATCTCCAATAATAGAGGACCTAATGTATGGTATCAAACAGATGATCATGCTATTACAATTACACCTAATGGCAAGTTAATGTAATCTCAAGTAATATCCATCCAACATATCAAACATCCCCTTAGGAGATATATTGAAATTTTATCAATTTAAAGCATTTAACTAGTGAAATTTAATCATTCTTTTTATTTATAGGAGCGAGCATCATAAACCTATCTCGTTTGAACTCATGACCACCTATATTATGTGGGAAGTTTATGCTAGTGATCCTTTCAAATTGTGGAACCACATCAATAATCTAATATCATTAAAAAAAAAACTATACAAATGCATCAACAAAAACAATAAAAAAATCTTTCTAAGTTCTCGATTAGTCAAGTATTAATTTAATTTCATATGAAGCTATTATGTTGCTTTGACAAATTAACGTTCATTATATTTATTTAATTAATATACTAAATATTAATGATATATTTAATTATTTCATCTCCAAAAGAATAACCTTTGAATGGAGGCCATGTTTATTTATCTTTTTCTTGGATAAATTCCAACTCCCGAAATACTTTCAAACAACTGCATATATTCTTCGAAGGCCGAAGTCATTGCCAAAATAATATTTTCTTTCTCCAAAATGTCCTCCCAAAACATATCATAACTATATATAGATACATAATAGATCAATCATTACATATATATACACACATAACCAATTAATAATTACATATACATAAAAAAATTCACTTTTCTCTCACTAATCCAATAAAAAACTGACATATGTGATATTTATAGAAAAACTTGCTTTTACACAAAATATTTCTAAACAAAATATGCATTTTATTCCAAAACATTGTCCAATAATCTCCAAAAAATAACAAAGAAATATTACATTTCCCCAAACTCACTACTAAATAATATTCTTGCAAAACAATTTTCTCAAAACATACAAAGCATAACCAAACAAACCAAAAGTAATCTACTTATAATTCGTGGCAAGAATACAATTAATGCCACAAGCTAAATTCCAAAAAAAATTTTAATTGCAGGACCCACTAACCTAATATTAGTATTGGTAATTCTAGTGGGTAAGCACTTTGGTTGTAAGTTCTATTTCATACTAGTTTTCATCCCGTGCATTGTACTGAATAGTAATTATAAATATTATAAATATTAAATAAAAATAATAATTTATAAAAAACTAGTAAAAATATTATTGTAAATATTTATGAAACATCAAACTAACAAAATAATTAAAAAATAAATAAATCATGGACTGAAGAAAAATCATAATATAAAAAAAGTAAAAAAAAAATCAATTAAAAGCAAAAAATAAAGATAGAATTTAATTTACCACAAAATCAAAACTTTGAATTCCTTTTATAAATTATCCTGACTCATAAACATACAAATTTATTAATATTAGTAAATCATATAAAAATTACAAAATACATGCATAATAAAACAAATAGAATTTAACTTACGAATGATCCTATATAGGTGAAGAAAAAAGAAAGAAATATTTTTGTACCTTAATATTAGTGTATTACATGTTCATTTATTTTAAGTATACATTATTTATATGGATTATGAGCTAAGATTAAGGAATTTAACATAATTAAAATATCAAATTGTGGAATTAAATTATTTTAAGGAATATTAAATTAAGGTAAAATTTTTCGGACTAAATATAGAAAGTGTTATAGAAAATCTTAACATTTCAAAATAAAAAACGGTCAAAACTACTACCCATGCTTAATGCCTAAATTTATGAAATAAAAATTAAATATTTAGAAAATATGTCAATAGCTAAATTTACGTACTCAAATTAGCCATTTATATAATAACTTAACATTTATTATATATACATATACATACATATATATATATATAGAGAGAGAGAGAGAGAGAGAGAGTTTTTGTAAATCACAAAAGTTAACAAAACATAGATAACAATTATTTTTAATGATTAAAGGCAATAATGGTTGTACTATATTTGGTAAGATTTAAAAATGTATGCAATCTTGAAATTATTATTTTAAAATAAATTAGTCATGATTTTACTTTATTTGAAATAAATATGTTACCTTAATAATGTGGTTTATAATATTCTAATTTGAAACAATAATATAAACATAGCTAGTTAATACGTAAATTACAATTGGATCCATAAAAGTGAAAATATTAAATATATGAAAAGTAATAAAATTGATTTTGAAAAAGTCAATTGGAAATAGTTTTTACAAAGAAAGTTCTAAGTCTTAGAGATTAAAATATCAAATTATGAAATAAAATATATTTTATTATGTGTGTGTGTGTGTATAGAGAGAGAGCACTAAAAAAATTAATACTCCATGCATCGAACCGATAGTACATACATAAACTAATATATATATATATATATATATATTAATTCCATATCTAAACTAATATGTATAGAGAGAAATAAAACAAAAATTATTATGGAAGGTCAAATTTATAGATATGGAGTAATTACCATCATTAAATGTGGAATTACAAAAAAATATTTAATATAGTATTTTATATTAATAATAAAATAATTCATTTCTATAGTAAAATATATATGAAAGATGTTGAGATGGCAAAAAAGAATAAAAATAACTTTTCTGCATCATTGTCGCATAACAAATATTCTTAAAATAGGATTGAATAACATTTTATTTTATATATATTAGATTAGAAAACAATAGGACCATTAGCATCTTGACTATCAAATTAATTAATTAAATTAATGTTATAAGATGAATTGAAATAGAAAATAAAAATAAAGATCACTACTCGTATTAATTTCTTAATTTTGTCATTTTCTTTTTTGAAAAACTCATTTAGCTTCAATGGAAGGTTATATCAGTTCACAATTTAAATATTTTTTTCATTTTTTTTATTTTTGTAGGATTAGTTTTAATTGTTGGGAGAACTCTGAGTTTTGGGACTTAATATAATTACTCCAAGTAATACAATTTTTTTGATCAAATTTATAGTATAGCTTAAAAATAAGTAGGGGCAATATAATCCAAAATAACCCTTGTAGAAAAAAAAGGTAATTGAGATAGAAGTCCTACATCAACTAATGCCAAAAAACAAAAACTGAAATATACTGAAGATGCATAAAAAAAAATAAGTGCAGCACAGAATTTTTGGGATGCTGCACTCTTAAATTTTAATAAATAAGCTGCAGTAATCATTACAGGTGAAAAACTGAAATTAATTACTGCCCCTTTTTATTTTTAATTTATATTTTCTTAATTATAAATATTAGTTATTTGTAAACCATGTTTCCTAAAAACATCAAGATGCCTATGTATCATACAGACGCTATTTATAAATGGTCAGAGATAAGTATATGACTGTGAAACATCGTGGCTTACAAATTAAATTAAGTGATTTGCACGATAAATTAATTAATTAATTAATATGTATAATAATATCAATATTAGCTTGTACTTGGTACGATGCATTAAAAATAATTATAATATTAAAATAATTAATTTATAATAATATTTATTTTACTTCATGTGAATAGAAATGAATCGTAACTATTTTTAATATTTAAAGAAATAAATTCTATTACTAGTTAAATAAAATAATACGAACATTTCAATTAAAGATATTATGTTTGAAGATAATTTGTACTTAGATAAATTGTGTAATATCAAGAATTGCTAACTTTAAGTTTGTAAATTATACCAAAAAAAATGATAAAATATGAATGAAAAAATTAAGAAAATAAAATAGAGCAGAATAGTTTACTAAATATGCTTTTTAAATTAGATATATATACACACACATACATATTTTGATATGATAAATAAGCAAATAATTTTTTTTAAAACATAAAGCTTTTTTATATGATTTCTTAATAATGTGGAAGTTACAGTTATAATATTTATGACATTGAGATTTTTAAATATTAAGTATTTTATATTACACTAAATATGTAACCTCTTTGTACTTTATCTATTAAAATAACTTACATTAGATTATTATTTGGTAATTAATTCGATATATAGCTTGTAACATGAAATTTTTATAAATTAAAATAGATCTTAATATTTTATATAACTCTAATAAGGAAAATTTATTTATGTTTATTTATATATATAATTATTTTATTATTTTTAAAATTATCAAATAGCATGTAATAAGTTTTAGTATTAAATTTAAAATAAAAACTACTCTATCATATATAAGTTTCTTTTATAAGTGATGAAGGGTTTTTTTGGTTGATTTAACTCCTATGTTTGACTTAAAGGACAGTTGACCAGAAAGATAGTGTTTGAGTGGGAAATAAGAATGCGGGTCAAATCCTACAACCAGGGGACAAACGTTAGGCTAACTAAGAGAGTTTTCGGCTAAGACCTTCTGATGCTTAAGTTAGTATGTATTCAACTAGAAAGCAATTAGACAGTGTAACAACATGGGGGGGGATTCGAAAAGCATAGCTTTGTCTATGAGAAAAAGGCATATATATTGTGTAGTGAGGGATGAAAAAGAAGGTTTTCTCCTAATTGTGGATTAGTTCTTGTTTTCTCCATGTAGGGGCATTGTAGGTCCTGTTGACTTGGCTTGTTGCCATGATTACGACCACCCGGCAATAAAGGGCACCTTTATCACTATTAAATGTGGAGGTGATGGGTTCATAATGCCATTAAGTGTGAATAGGATGGCGATTTTGCCATATTAAATGCGAACATGGTTGGTGGCAAAGGCTGCAATTAATGCTCATGTGGCTAGGATTCTGCCCCACCATTCATGTTGCTCGACCTTAAGTGGTTGATGCATGTCGCTCGCTCCAGGCAATTGGTAGGACCTGACCCATCCTCTATGGTTCTAATCAACCTGTTCATGTGGTTGATTTGCTTTATACACACCTCGACTCGATTATTCTTGTTTAGGCTTAAGGCTTGCCTTGGTCCCGCCTGAGACATCCATTTTGGGGCTGATCTGGGCTATACCCATATCATAAGTCCCTCTACTTTGTAGTCCGATTAACCTGGTAGAGGGTTGAATTAAGGATTAGCTTGTCTCTTGGTTTGTGAGTAGGTCGACCTCTCAATTTGAATGTCGATTAGGGTTTTGAAGGCGGGAACCATTTTTGGGCAATTACCTCGACAATTATGTGCCATGACTAGCGGTTACACATTAATTAGCGGTAGTTGATCAATTTAACTAGTTGATATACTGGGCCTAAACTATAAATATTCCCTTTGACAGCCCATTTACCACTTTGACTGCATTGCTGAGAGGTCAAGCTCTGGAATTTTTAATCGAGTTCCACATATTCTCGTGCATAGTTCATGCTCCATTTTTTTGAAGTTTTTTTTCTCTTCTGCTTTAATTTATTTATGCTATTTTCTCTTGCCGTATTTTCAATCGTAGAAATAGCAGGTTAGTGGAGAAGGATAGAGTTGAATTTTCTTATTCTAAGGTGACTTGATTGCCAAACACTTCAATGAGATAGGGTGATGATTCTTCCAAAATGTTGAGTGATAGGTTGAGCCTTTCTGGTGGGTCTAAGGGGGTAGGTGTTGGTGAAAATATGAGTAGGAGGCTGGTCCCTCGGTTCTTAGACTCAATGAGGTGGGACCTTCTGGGGAGGCTGATCAGCCTCCACCCACAAGGGGTAGGTTATTTACAATTGCACATTATAGCAAGATTATTTCTAAAATAACTTTAGATGACTTGAGGTCAATTAGGGGAAAGTATTATGTTCCTAATGAGTTTGAGGTGATTAAGCTTGTGGTAGGGGATAGAATGAGTAGGTCTCCTGAAAGGTGTATCACCATTTTTGAGGATGCGTTAAAGCGTGGTCTTAGGTTTTCAATTATCCAACCTATTATTGACTTGTTGACGGGTGTCTGCATCTAGATTACTCAAATTTTGCCTAATTATTTCTCAATTCTATATAATTTTGTTATTCTGATGATGATCCACGATCAACTTCCATCCTTTTTTAATTTTAGCAATCTTTTCTATCTCCGATGTCTTGAGAATTGGGAAATATCGAGAAGTTAATTTTTTATTATCTAATTGCTAGACCTTGTAGGAAAATTTTCATAAACCCTTTCTTTTCTCATGGTTGACCTTGGAAGAAGGGGTATTTCTATGTGTGGGCCTTAGTGGGGTTGGTTTTGATATCCTTTAGGGCTAGTGAAGGGGGAGGGTTGAGATGACTGGAGATGAAAATCCGGCCTAGAATAATTCCTTTATTCGAGATCTACTTAAATTTGGAGAAATGGAGGCATCCAAATTCACTAGAGAAAGGAACTTGGTGTTGGTGGGACTTTGGCCGCCCTTTTGAGATTGCAAGCTAATGTCCATTTATGTAGAACAAATTTTTTTGAATTGTTGTTGTTTTCTTTATTTTGGTGCATGTTTTTGATTGATGTGTTATTATTGTAGGTCGATCTAGCATGAACCACGCATGTCAACTAGCCATGACAAGGTAGCAGAAAGCATAAGAGCTCCGTGAGGCCATTACTCCTCATGGAGAAGTAGTATCCTAGGTACACTTGGCAAAAAATTATCCATACCCATAGGTACCCAAAAAAATACAGGTAATAGGCATCAATTTCTCTACTCAATAAAATGTGGATAATTTTACCTGCAGTCTAATTACCCACCATTTTTTGGCCCAACCTGTGGGTACCCATAGGTAATGCATGAATAATCATTTATATTTTATTTTAATTTTTCTTTAATTTTTGCAACTATTTTGGAGGGTGTAACGCTTTTTTTTTTTTTTTGTTAATGATATCAATAATATTTAAGTAGTGTTTAAACTTTTAGTTCAAAAAACTTTTGACATATAATGAAATTTAAATTTAAACTTCGAAATGTAATATAACTTAAATTTAATATATGTTTAAATATTTAAGTAGTAGTTTTCAAACTATAACATCTAACATGCTTTAAAATATTTATTCAATATAATATTTGAAATTTCTATTCTCTTTTATTAATTTTGTTTAGGTAACATTTAAATAATATTTTGTAAATTAAAAAAATATTAACTTTTCTTTAAATATAAAAAGATAAAAATTTATTACAGGTATCTGTGGGTTACCCATTACATATAGTCATGGATAATGGGTCTACTATCTCGTACCCAATAAAAAATTGATAATTTTACCGCGTGTAAATTTACCAAACCCATTCTTACTCGTTCTTGAGTTACCCACGGGTATCCATTTGCCAGGTCTAATCCTAGGGTGCTCATTCTAAGCAGGCTTCGACACCTACTTCACCTCCCGTCATTGAGAGTGTGGCCAAGGTTGTTAGTCCACTAGTAGACCTAAAAGGAAAACTATGGATGTCGGAGAGCCAGCTACAGTGAAGAAGACTACCGTAGATAAGGGGAAAGGGAAAGCAAAGCTTTTGATGTGGTTGCTTATGAGGTTTTATCATTTGAGGAGTTGTGCAATTTGCTTGACTTTATTGAGCAACAATTCGGGCCATATATTGGTGTGTCTAATATCGCTTTGATAATTAGCACAGTCCAACCAGTGTGACCCTATTTGTGGTGTTATCAGTTGGTTATTTCTTTAGGGAACAAAAGGAAATGTTCAAGACTCACAGCAGGTTGATGCACTAAAGGCATTTGCTTTTCATGCGAACATAGTAATGATATATTTTAAGTTATTTCTGCTAAGTGGTATATTCCCTTTGAAGGTTGGTTAATGGGGCTACAACCTTTACCTCGTTTTGAGCTATGTGAGGTTGTTTGCTTGAAGTTGGAATAGAGGTGTGAAGAACTAGCGAAGGAGTAGTCCGACTTGTCCAAGAATAAGATACAATCTTTGGAGTCGAGGTATGGAGAGCTAATGAGATAGGTTGAGGAAGAAGATCTTAAGCTACTAGCTATCGTTCAAGAGAAGAGTCGATTAGTAGATTTGTTGAAAAGGTTGACGGTTGAGGTACAAGAGGCCTTTCTATTTGGTTGGGCACATGGCTACGAGAGTTGTCTCCAATATATTGGGGGTGAGTTTTTTAAGGTACTACTTGACATTCAAAAGGAGGCCATTCAATAATTTATGTCGAGCCTCGCTTTTGTTGATGCTAGTATGACCTTTAGCATGGATAATGCTAAGGAGGCATTCAATAAGGTAATGAAACAGCTTGAGTTCCTTGGTTGTCAGATTTGAGAGGAAGATAAAGCTTGATTAAGTGTGTTCAAGAATGAGCAGTTGTAGGATTATGATGAAAACGCACCTGTTAAGAAGGTAGATGTCCCTTCCCATCCCAAGGTTTTAGAGGTGGGGAAAGAATTCAAATTTATTAATAACTTTGCTCTTGACATCAAGAGCAAAGAGGTGGATGTTGCACAGTACTTCCTTGCTATTGAATGCTTGTTCTTAGGTGATGAGGTCGATCTTTCTTGTCCTACAGGAATTATCCCTTTAGGCCCGAGTAAGAGGTCGAGGGTCCACAGCAACTTATTGCCATTGATACTACAAATGAGATTAATAAGGCCATAGATGAAATCATGGCTAAAGTTGCTGCTAGAAGAGGCTAGTGAAGGGGAGTTAGCTCAAGTTGAACACATTTTGATATGATTTCGAAGGACATTATATTTTTGTACTTTCTGTTTGGCTTGGATGGCCTTTAGACAATCTAGATGTTAGAATTTTAATATTTGTTTGAACAATTTATTTCTGATTATATGATTTTTTAAATTTTAATCACTAAATTTAAATATGTTCTTTGTTTTGAAGAAATTTTTGTGTTGTGTTTTACCATTTTCCTCGAGGTTGATAAGCATATGCATCTCATTTTAAAGGTTTGAAACCAAACTTAGAAGTCAATATATATCTCTTGATAATTCATTAGTTGTTGGCTAAGATGAGATCATTAGTTGTCAACTAGTTTGAAACCAAACTTGTAGATTGACATGTATGTCTTTTGGTAATTGGTTTGAAGCCAATTTGTTGTGTAATTGAGAGGCTGATAACAGCTAACATCAAATGGTTTGAAACTAATCAAATGTTTTTGAGAAGATTGGATCGCACATTGCTTATAATTTATATATTGTTGCTGAATGATGTTTCGAGAAATTGGGTTTTCATTTATAAAAAACTTACAATTGCATGTTTTGAAAAGGATGGATCTCACGTATTTTGAAATAGTTGGATGATATTATGGGATCTCATTTTACACATAGAACTTCTTCAAGTTTTCCACATTCCAAGGTCGGGATAACTTGTTCCCATCCATGTCTACTATTTTGTTAGAGTTGTGTTTGGCCACTTTGATTGTAGAATAGAGGCCTTCCCATTTTAGGTCGAGTTTTTGACTAAAGTATTCACCATACAACATTGAATCTATTAGTAATCACTCATGGTAATACAAGTGATCCACTTTTGCGTTCAACTAATACTTTCAATCAGCATTAGTTTCTAACATATCAAAATTCTAGCTTGAAAAGGCATGCCTAAACCAATTCAACCCGTGGCGTCGAACTTAACACATTTATAAGCAATATGTAGGTTACTATATGATTATTGAGGGTAACTTAGCAACTGCTATCACTTGCACACAATTCAAACTATAGTTTTCCCCTCACATAATACTTATATTAAAAGTGGCTAAGTTCAAACTTAACATCCTTGAGACAGTATAACAAGACATACACTTAGATATCATGGACTACCTACTCACCCCAACTGTATTAACTTAAATGACATTATTGAAAAAAAAGTTATGATATCATCAGTATCAAAGTTTGAATAACCTAAATAGGTATGAACTAGAAAGTTTAGCATGATTACATATCCCTAAAATGCATAGTAAATCCAAGTCCACGATTGTCATCAACATCAAACCCACATAAGCACAGGCATTTACACGAGTTACCATCGAGTTCAAGCTTATGTATGTAACATCTCACATAACCATGCTAGGTTTAGTTCAATTAAAAACCAATAACAAAATCATTTACATTAACACCGCCTAAGATTTCATACGAAGTCATATGTTTTCGTATAGCTTTCTACTAGTTCGCGAAGCTTATATATACACTAGGTATAGTTATGAGTGGTATGTTTATGATTCTTAGATTCTGCATATGAGATAAGGCCTAGATTATTTAGGACTAGGCCCTCGATTGACACTCAAAGCTTAGATAGTACCTTCAATTATTCATATGCCTTTGTTGACTACCTGGTTTTAGAAGAATCTCAAACAAAATGTTCATCGCTATCATACCACTTGTACTCCCAAGCTTTTTCCAACACGTGTTCTCATTATGAAAAAAGTCACCATAGAAGCTATGGGCTCCTGCTAAGGATAGTTGAGGTATCCGGGGTCATCCTTATAGTTTATCACATTTCCAGGTAAATCCCGCATATTATTAATGATGTCATTTGGCTGATCACATTTGATATTCAATTTCCATAACTTAACATCCTACCCTTCCATTGCTAAAATCTACTCAAGGTTCCCCACTTTGGTTTCTAGGCTTTTAGTTATCATTTGCACGTCTTATATCTTCAGACTTCAATGATTGGGTATGTCTCACCAGAACAATAGTCCTTGTCCTTCATTAAATTTTTCTAAATTAGGATTCTATTGAAATACTTCTTACCTCATCGTTTCCATTCAATTCCTCTAAATCCTTCATCCTGGATTTTTGTACCCTTACTTAATATTTCCTTCTAGACTCATTTACTAACCATAGATATCTTCTGCATTTCTTAATAACTTCATTCTCATAGTCAACCTCTCTCTTATTTATTTGTTGTCATTTTATAATCATGTCAACCTTGTTTCCCTACTATTAACGAACTAACCTTCTAGACTTTAGGTTATGCTCAAATCTCCATGATAGTCATCTTTACCATGAAATATTTCCTTATGAGAATCATTCCTTGTTTTCTTTCAAATACCACAATATGATCATACTAATCAATCTCATTATTGAAATATCAGTTCCTTTGTGATAACAACATCATATGGACTTCAACTACGTGTGTGAACAAAATGGTAATTACCCCAAAATGATCTTTTGCTCCTCAAGTTCTATTATCACCAAATATACTCACACAATGATGCAATACTAAAAATACTGCTCCACCAAGCAATAGTGAAGTCATATGCTTAACATTTTAAGAGTAATAGATTTGATATTGGTTGGCCATTCCAACACCAATCCTTTACTCTTTTAATATCAATTAATATCCTAAAAGTTCACATCCTAGTTGAATTTTCATGTCAACTTCAGCCTCCATTAATCTCAATATTCCATACATTAAGAAGATTCGAATCATCAACATACCACTCCTCAAATAACATTATCTTAGGCCACAACACACCTTTATGTCCGAAGTAATGATCCAATAAGATCCATTACTCATCAAATTTGACTTTATCTAAAATAGTCATAAGCTCATATACTAGTTAAACTGTTCCTAATAAGTTCACACTCAATGTGGTTTCCCCAGGATATTATTCTTACTAAACATAAAAAGTCACATGCTCGATGCCTTAGGAGTTATAGATTATACATTGGTTGCACACCCACTCATAACCTTTCATGGTTTGCGGTTCGAACATTATCTAAAGATTCATGCCCTAATCAGGTTTCAAAATCATACTTAATCTTCACTAAACCAAACTTTCATGTCTCGTTAAAGTCTCAAAATTAGACTTACTCTTTACTAATCAAACCTTTCATATTCCAAGGATTATATCCTATTATAGCTTAAGTTTCCAAACCTAAGCTCTGATGCCACCTGTGACGCTTTAGTTGGGAGGCGCCTGCTTTTGATCGAGGTGCTACCTACCTTACACCACAACTCTAATGAATGATAGAAAATACATTTCTCAAAATTATAAAGTAATTAATTTCTACAACAACATCCATTAGGCATTTAATTCTAAATTGAAATATCCTGACTAACACTTAGTACTTCTATCACCCTCATTACCTCATGTACTGCATAGGTTAGTCTACCTGCATCGCTCAATCTTATCTGGGGTAAAGAATGAAGAAAAAAAATAAAACAACGAAGTCCAAGTGACTTAGTGAGATAGTTTAGTAAGGATAACAAAGTGACAATTTTGTGAATAGTATTTAAGAGATAAGTAGAAGCATGAATATTTTCAAAAATTGTGAGAGAAGGTTTTAGTCAAAATATAAAGATGATCCATTCCACCATTATCCTATACTAGTGATAAGATTTCACAAAATTTACTGTCTCCCCCTGAGGTTTCAAGATATAAACATCAAGTTGAGAAATTAACTAACCTAATTTAACAAACATTTTCAAATAAAAGCTATTGGTGATTCTCCTACCTTATTTGTCCACTTTTGAAAGCATAAAAATCCTTGTCCCTTCATCTTGAGTGATTGGCTCATTTAATTAGCAAACAAAAGACATGGCTAGCTACATGCCTTATCTCCCCGTGGCTAGCTACCTCCATCTAACTACAAGGTCAGATGTATTTAACGGGGCATTGGCTGCGGGTTGGTCGCCGTTAGTTCATTTTGTCTAGTCCACCCAAAGGTAATCCCAGGGCCTACCCCAAGGGTATTAATCATAATCATAGATATCACAGAATGTGTCTGACAACATTTCATTTAACATATCAAGTTCCCATGTTAACATCGTACATGCAAATTTAGCATTATGCTGGTTTCCAAGAACATATGGTGAAAAACATATATTTTGAAATTATTTTAGCTTCCTCAACACAATCACTAATTTAAGATAAAGTGATATCAATCAAAGACAACAGAAGCGCTTAGTATGGAAGGGCGATGTGGAGTACTATTTTCAATATATAGATTGAACAGAAGCAAATGACTAGAATATAGTAAAAAGTATGTATGTATTCTTTCCTGAACAAAGAATCTTATACTATTAAGTCTAAACTCACCTGGCAAAGGTAGAAAAATTCCTAGTCATGTAGTTGCTCAGTTCCTGGCTTTATAGTTCGCCCAAGAATTATCATAAGATAACTTGAGTTATCATTTCATCAGTCCTCTAATTCTCTACTGTGAATATAATGAATATCTTTATCAAACTTAAGGGTATTCTGACATAGTCCTAAGAATTCTTAGATGTTTAAATAGTTCATGACCTTGTTTCCCAATTGATTTAAAGTTCAAAGTAAGTAATCTAAACCCAACACTGATTATGATATCTGAATCATAGTTCTTAATACACTTAAATATTCTCATCAAGTTCCTCAATTAGTCTAACTATTTAATTATAATTCTCAAATTCCATATTACCCTCAAATGTCCAAGGTAGTTGCCTATCATAATTCTTAACTCGACAAGTTGGTAAATTGATTGTTAAAATCTTATTTAAAGTCCCAACAACAATTTGATAATTCTTCCAAGTTGATTGAATTCGATATTATATTAATTATAAGATTAATCTATAACCTTAGGCTGAATTGTGGTTCATCAATCTTAATTCATGTCACAGTTAACTTCATCCAAAAATCTAATTACGTTCAATAATTTAATCGAATTACAATTAAATTATTAAAATTTACCTAAATTAGATTGAATCTGAATCCAATAATAAGTTGGGAATAGCCCAGATGAGTTTGAAATCTTATTCCAAGCAAACTGTCCAAACGCCATTAGAGTACCACGCAGTGGGGACGGAAACCAACACCATCACCAGGTGTGTCTTGGCATGGGCATCAAAACGCTTCAAACAATTGAGCTATTCGATGTTGTATTGTTTGCCAATTTAGCTGGAAACCATCGGGGGAACCTTAACCCGCCGCCATTCACCACCGTGTCTAATTCATCTACCACTATTTGTCAAAACCCCAAATTAACCTAGCCAACACCTTGCCCATATTTTTTCGACCAAAACCCACTTTACCCCTACCTCATTTTGTTGCCAAAAGCGATGGAACCACCACAATTGCTGAGCTCCACCGTTGGGTTGCATTTTTTGGTGATTTTGCTGGTTGTTTTTGGTGATATTTGGTATGAGTGAGTACGCCATGAGGAGAGGAACATTTTACTGTGGTTAGTTTGGGTTTCACGGCTAATCACAAGTGATTCACTGTTGAGGTAAGGGTTGGGTCGATTTTGAGAATTAAGAAAAATTTTGTGCTTAACTTATATATATAAAAATATTTTTGGGCCTTCTCATATTGTCCCCAAATCTTCTTGGTCGACTTCAATCTTATCCTAAAACTTCTTATCCGCCTTCAGTTTGGCCCCTGATCATCAATTGAGTCCTTCAACTTATAATTCTTACACATTGGCCCCTAGGATTTCTGTTTCTAGGTAATTGAGTCCATATTAGTTTATTTTAAGATCCTTAAGCTTTTATTTATCTCACACTGACCCCCAAAACTTTAAAATTTTTAACAATTAAGTCATTTTCTTATTTGTAATTAAATCTCCAATTCCCAATATTTCTACCTAAACTTTAATTTAATTCAATCAACTTAAACTAATATTCCAAAAATTAGGGTATTACAACTACATTGAAATGATTGAGAAGAAATATGAGATTTTTTTATATGAAATAAAAATTATGCATAGAATTACTTTTTTAATTATATAATACGATATGAATTTTTGCTAATAGAATGTTATAAAATGGTTAGAATTGGAAGCTGAACCTCGTCAAATTACATAAAAAAAAATTAATTTTTGATAATGATATTTTTTGGAAAAAAATTTATGATTATAAAATTCATAAATTATTTTTAATGATGATTAAACTTACTTTAATTTTTTTATAATAATTTTATATATAAACTATATGATATCAATTTTAAACTTTTGAATTTTCTAAGAAGTTTAAAATAAGAAGCCAATACACCATTGTCAAGTAAGAAAAATTTTAATTTTTGATATTAAATTTTTCTAGAAAATAAATTTATTTTTTACTATAATTTTTGGAAATGTATTGCATTTCTTTATTTATGATATTATTATAAAAAATAACTTTTGACTTAATTAATTGTATAATAGTTTTTAACTTAAAACATCTCTCCAATTTGGCCAAGTTATGACAAAATAAAATTTTTAATTTAATTTATATAGCATAATTTTCTCACAATTTTTTTTGATTTATTATAAAAAAATTTAATTTTTATTCATAATAACAAATTTATACATTGAATAGAAAATACGAAAATATTTTAAAATTTTACTATTCATTTAATAAAATTTCCAAGTATGATGTGAACATGGACTATGAAATATATAGGTTAATCACGAAATAAACTAGCTTTTAATTTTTAAAACATATATGTTGTCACATATAATCATGGGACAAATAAAGTAATGCACCATGATAAATATTCGTGGTTAATATATTACATGACTTAAGAGGTTCAAGTGAAAGTACACAATAAGCAATAGAAAAATGCACGAAAAATTAATTCAAGTACATTACAATAGACTCCTACAAGTGCTCCAAGTACAAGCATGATAAAGTAACCTAGGTGACACAAGTAGACTCATACATGAAGAAGTGCACTATGGGAAGGGAAGTTGCTCATCCTTGACCGTATAATGCTCAAATCTCTAGTGTTTGTAGACGATGGTGGTTGTGGCCTTCTCAATTGATGAAGGACATCACGCTAGCTGCTGACATTACCAACTGCTGATCCTCTGTCAATATGGTGATGATCATTAAAGGTATTAGTGATGTGAAGAGGCGCTTGGACTGGACATGTAGATGTAGTGGAGAAAGCATGTCGGCTAGAGTTCTAAAAATGGATTGAGCTCTTAGATGCATTTGAGTTAGTAAAGACAATGGGGTGCTCTGGATCATCTCTAACACCTCGTTCAATAGCAAGGTGATCCATAGGTACATGCTCGATAAATATCTCATATAAGTGAACAAATTTTGGTTCCCTTACCTCAAAGTACATAGGCATCAGCGATAGCAACTATGCAAATAATTGATTTGCACAATATTTATTTTGCCTTATCAGCTAAACTGAAGCATTTGATCTAATATGGATGTATTTACATTGATAGATATATAATTACCTTAGTCAATCGATCTCGTGCTCTAAAGGGCATATACATTACTCCCATATCTTGATCGTAATGCACATCGTGTTCTTTCATTAGTGCTTTCATGGTATTGTACCTTTCCTTTAACTCATAGAACTTTTAAGTTATGAATTTAGGAGTGTAAGTGTGTTGAAAGTGCTGAGTCAACTTATACACAAAATCTAGCATGCAAATCGTAGCATAGACATCATTAGTCAATGACTCTGTGGTGTTAGCATATAACAACATATGTTGAAACGCTTTTCCACCTCTAGTGCCCATACATCAGCAAGTCGACTAGAAGTAGCACCTAACAATCTACGTTTACTCATGTTGAGACCTATATTTGCATTATTAGATTAGGATAACAATTCATTATATAAGAGAATTGAAAAGCATATTTTGAAGGCATTGATCATAGTCATACCATCACATAACTTAATACATTAGTTTTCAATATCATAGATTATTCATCCCTAAATATTACTAGACATATTAGCATGGCATTTAAATGTATGTAACAATAAAGATACTAGTAATTTCACAACTACAACCATAACAAGGAACAAATGATGAATATGGCAAATGGGACACATCCACACAATGAGAAAAGAACTGATCTATTGTTGAGATTGCAGAATGTATCATGCTGAGAAAATTTGGCCCTATCATGGTGATTGCCACCTTCGAGAGTCTTTATGGAGTGAAGTTTCTGGTACTGATGTTGGAATAGAACTACCATTATCCAAATTAGTGTGCATAGTAGGAAAGGTAGATGTAATATGATGTGCACGTTGACCCTAGGTATCTACCCACAAGAATGATCCAAGATGATTCCCACCCAGAGGACATTTGTAAAAGTACCTTCCATAACGTGCAGGAGTTGATCCATGAACATGCACACAATGGCAGGTTTTAGGTTCCTATTTTCGTTGACATGAGTCACAAAAACTAAATGAAACCACTGAATGTAAGTATTTGTTCTTTATATACATAATTTGCTTTTAATTGAACAAGAAAATTAGGAATGTTTGAAATAATCATAACAAAAACATTACTTCCATACACAACAAGGGTACAGAACAGATCACATGGACAAAAAGAACATAAATATGCATCATTACAATAGTAAAAGTTTGCATAGTACACAAAGCAAATACAGTACGACACGTACAATATAAGTCAAACATTGCATTAGCAAACAAATAGATCGGGCCTAGTTTTTGTTCATGTCCCACATTGATTGCACTATTTGATCCTTAAATGCCATTTGTGCATTTATTTCTGCTTGGCTGAGATGATTTTTGTGATAAAAAGTGTGCTTGAAAGCACATGTAATTTGTGTATCTGGCATTAACAAGATAATATTTTTCTAAAATAAATTAAAGACACGACTATCAATGAACCTATAAGCATATATTGTGAAGGCATAGATAAAAATGCCATTGTTTGGCAACCAAAATTATGATAAATCAGTAATTAATCGTTGTTTCACCTGGTGGTGGAAATGGGAAGGATGGATCGCTTTGAATTGCATTGTATAAGACCCTAGCATCATCTCCCACCTAGCATGCACATATCTGAACATCAGTCAAAATCACACATGCCAAGAACATTTTGGCAGGTATGGCCATTCCAATGTGATTTATAATAGCCTTTGAAATATGTTTATACACAACATTTAGGGACTAAGAACAAATAGTATAATTAAATTTCAGATAATCAATCCCATAATTTATGAAATCTAGCACATAATTAGAGACATCAGGACCAACAATATGCCAAAATTTTTGATAAAAAAAGAGACAGCATACCATGGGCCAGGAGATTTCAGAGGAGACATTTGAGATAAGCTCGATTAACCACCTCCACAGTGAATTTTCTAAGCAATTCTTCATTCATTGTGTGGTCCACTCTTTGTTCAATAGAATCAAGAATGGCATCACGGGCATCAGAAGATGGTCGAGAAGACTGAAAAAGAGACTGAAAATATTGAAGAACAATGGTTGCCATATGCTGTTTTGACGCACACCACTGACTGGCTGTGTCTTTTAACCCATGGATCAGATTAAATTGATGCCTGGACATTGCCTTTGCATGGAAACTTTGTATTCCTATCACCCTCCTTCAGCAATTGAGGCATACACCTCTGCCGCCACAAAACCTCTTCCCAGTCAAGAAGTTCCTCCAACTGATTGTGTAAATGAGAAGCTGTCGGCGGAGAAGCATCGGTTACCATTTCAGATTGCAGCTTATCAATTTCAGCCCTCAAAGAACTAATTTGACGAGTCAAATTACCAAAAGTGGTTCGGTTCCAGTTTAATAAACGCAGTCGACAGCTCCTGATGCCATCCCAGACTTTGACAGAAGCTAGCAGCTCTTGACTAGGCTACCAACTTTGCTCAATAATCCTGGCACAATCTGATAATCTAATCCACGTGGCTTCAAACCTGAATTTTCGGGGAGAAAAATGAGGCAATGGGATTGAATTATAAAAGATCCTTAAATTAGCACCAGAAATAAACTTAGTGTGTAAATGTCCAGCTGGTACAAGACTGAATACTGAAGTTCCAGAACTACCTAATCAGAAAAGAGAAACGCAGTTTTCTGGTTGAATTATCAAGCGCTATTGAAATATTTAATGAGAAGAAAAGATCAGTCTTATTAATGCGTGCTAGTGAGCCCGGAATTCTGAAATCTAATTTTATTACTTTTGTCCAGCTAGCTGCAAGCACTGCAGATGGTCAAACCAGTAGGTACAGCCACGGGGCTGGATAAGATGGAATTGCCCCCCACTTCAACTATTTTTCGAGTTTTGTACGTAACTTCTATAAAATTTAAAATTGTGCCCCCTTTTAAAGTTCAAAATTACCCTCATGTAGGAATCAAAATATATATCTTGCCCCCTCAAGACTAAGCAGTCTGACTTCATCCTTATACATCGTACGACTTATAATTTTGAATCAAAATATGTTACATATTCTCCAAAATATAATATATCATCAAGATTATGTATGATTGGAATATGGAGTTCCTTCGATGACAAATATCTATTTATAATATGAAAGATTAGAAGCTTGGACATTAACTTATAATATATATTGATTTGTTGATAAGAAATGATGAACCAAGATAATGTTCAAGTTTTTAACAGGAATGACGGCGAAATAAGCACAGTTATATCAATGGGTTATAGTTGATTTTTTTTAAGAATATTGAAAAGGTCATTAAGAATCTGGTCCCACTCATCGACAAAACATCATCTGGATATGTGTATGAGCTGATTGTCCACTAATGCCTTGCTTTTGGTGCCTATTATCTTATTCGTGGTCTCATCATTTTAATTTTTGACATTTACTGCAGAAGGTGGAGGATTTTTATATATATTAATGTTGTCTGAATTTGATTCGTTTTTCTGGAAAAAAAATGAACTCCTATTGCATTCTATCTACAAGTCATTGTACTTTAGACATCGCACATGCCCATCTTCTGCCTTTTTTCAAATTCTTTTCCTACATGCATGCACACTCCTGCTCTCGTCGAATATTTTTCTAGTCATTCTATCTAGTTTATGTAGATTTTTTTGCAGTCGCTTGATTATAAAGCAACCAGTTCAATTTATATCCTTGGGGAAGGGAAAGTATTGTCCGAAAAATACTTGTATCAGAACTAAGCGTGGTTTCCCTCTGGGCTCCCCCAAACAAGAGAGAAATCAACAAAAGCCGGCTAGATATATGGAAAACCTCCGGCATGCAGAAAGAAAGAATACTGAAAAAGAACAAGAACTAATAGTACATCACAAAATTCTAGTTGTAGGAACCATAACTTAGGATTATAAGCTGTTTAGCTTGCAAGTTCCCTATTCAGTTCCCTCAGAATTGAATCAAGAAAATAGTTGAGACAAGAAAGGACTCATATATATATATATATCAGCGAAAGTAAAGTCTTCTGAAATGACATCCAAAGGGTTGGAGCTGCATATCTCAAGCTCCCCGAACATGTTGGAGTTGTCTGAAATGCTGCTGTGCTACTACATTACTTACGGTTGCAACGTTGTTTGCCTTGTCCTCCAATAACAGAATTTCATCTCCACCAGAAATTATCAGTAAAAGGGTGTCCAAAATACACCCCAAGAGGGGAATAGAAGAACTTTGGAACCAAGTTTGTTTTTGAGACATGGCTTCTAAAGTTTGTTTTGTTAATTGTGAATATTTATGATGATACCTGGAAAAGGATGATCGCATAAAATCTGTGGAGTAAGGGGAAGATGGGGGGCTGCTTTTTATAGTGAATTCAAGGTATATATGGCGGGGACCTTAAACGGGCTTTCAGTTAGTACACCTTTTCTTTGCTTGTCAAGAGAATGTGTATTAGATCACGAGTCTTGTATATGACTGGGTGTCACGGACGGACTCTACTTTGCAGCGGAACGACCGTCTGTCCGTGATGGCATCTCAGGTTCCACCCAACCTTCGATCCGCCAACGTCTATCTCGAGTCTTTTTCATGACCCGTTACTCATTTCGGCCTAATAGCTTACTAGCACAAGCATCAGAACGCCTCACAGTACTGGCGTACTCGCCTATTCCGCTCCCGATAATCATCGGAGGCTCGCGTCCGGCACGCCGAGCGTGTTTTCTTAACGGTCCCCG